>JACEGR010001849.1:0-149064 GCA_014170235.1 Listronotus bonariensis | reverse complement strand
TCAATTAAGCATGCCAAAACACTCGTAAATACCAATTGTAAGCATCGCTTTAGCCGTTTTAAAGATATTTAAGCCCTAAACTACTTTTTGCTGAAAGTGTAGTGTATTATATTATCACAAGTAATAGAGACCGAATTTTCAAAATTTGGAAACTTCCTAAAATTGATCCTTTCATTTTAATGCAATAAAAATAAATGGGGCATTTCTTTTAAAAAAACTAAAAAAATGTGTAGCACAAAACTGGTAAATGTGGTAACAGTGCCGATACCACTATTTAATTTCACATTTTTAAAACACCTCAGATATCAAATTTGGTAAATGTAGCTTTAGTCGTTTTAAAGATATTTAAAAAGTTGCAGTACTTCCTACTAACCCAGTACAAACGCTTCAATTCATTGATGTCGATGGGAGTACCTTACTTTTGTTGGGGGCTTAAACCATCCAAAAACACTATTTTCATTTCTTAATAATTATAAAGGTTGTAAAAATACTTAAAACTATCATGTAAGGGTTAATCCGGCCCTAGCTACTAACTAACACTGCCGTTACTAAAAATAAATAATAAACCTAATAAGGAAAAATATAATTTTCTCTAGCATTACAAAATTTAAAGCAACGCCAACGTTTAGTTTTACTTCAAAGTTGAATATTTACTTAAGTATTCAATTTGTATAATTGATGTTTTACTTAACCACTTAACATCCCTGAACGTCTGAAAGACCAAGTCCAAGATTAAATAATAAAGAAGACCTCCAAGTCTCCAGTTCGAATTGATCCGCACAAGAAAACATGAAGGGCTGCTATTCTGCGAGGGTAAAACAGACAAGAAACTTGCTAAGCACTTACTAAAATTACAAAATGCCGGGTAAAAAGAGGGGCTGTATAGTAGAAAATATTATGAAAACGGACATAAAGTGACCCTAAGTAAAATGACAACTAAATATAAAAGTTTTGTCGGTGTTTGTACAGGGTGGCTCGAATTCGACGCTCATCATTGGGATTTCGGAAACCATAAGAGATACAGGATCGGTTAAATGGAGGCAAAGTTGCGCAATTTGATGCTCAATAAAATGCCGTTTTGCGTTTTAAAAAATTCCGAGTACTTCCGAAGATATTCGAAAAAAACCGGAATTTTCAATTTTGGTTTCTATTGTTTCCTGGCTATATTTGTTAAGATAACTTAAAATGAAAAACACGTTTTCATGGCCACTTTTTCTGCTCTATAATTCAGTGTGATTAAATATTGAATCTGACGTTTCGGCTTCTGGCGACCATCATCAACTTAATTTTTTAAATACGGACCTGATATTTTTTCAATTTAATTAAATCCTTTTATCACTCTTAAAACATTATATATCGCCACTTTGATATTTGCCGACGTTTCGTACAGAAAATTCCATCACCAGAATATTGCATCTTTATTTCACCATAATACGGCCCTGAACTACATGTTTAGGTAAGAAGGTAAAAAAGAATAAACTTATTACATATTCGTAATCTTTTTATTGGAACTCAGTGATATCTAACAGCGGAAATTAATTTATTAACCGAAAATTTCAAAACAAATCAGCTTACATAAACAATTTGTAATACTATCTTGATGCCCATATTAAAAATAAACATAATTTAATCACTATTATAAGTGTTCAAAGAGATAACCTTCCGCCTGGATGCATTTTCTTGCTTTGCTTTGTATTTTTAATACAGCTCGATTAATTGTTCTCGCAGGAATGGCAGCGACTTCCCTTATCAAATTTTGTCGTAGTACTTAAAGGTCGTAAGGTGCATTTTTAAATAAACGGTTCTTAAGATATCCCCAAACGAAATAATCTAGGGGGACTAAGATCTGGGCTCCTAGCGGGCCATCTTGCAAAACTATTTATTAGGAAATATATGGTAAAGGAATTGAGCTACTTCCCTTCCATTGTGGGCATGAGCTCCGTCTTGCTGCCACCATATTTCTTGAAATACTGCCAAAAGTTGATTATCTAAGGCGTCTACGACATCATTCCTAATCAAATTTAGATATCGTTCGGAAGTTAAGGTCCCTTCGTAAACGAAAGGTCCAATAATTTTGTTTCTCCACATACCAATCCATACATTAAATGAAGTTCTCCCTTGAATTCGTACCTGCTGGTTAGTTTCTGTTAATAAAGTAATTTCCGCTGTTAGATATCAAGTTTATTCTTTTCTTTACCTTTTTACCTAAAAATGTAGTTCAGGGCCGTATTATGGTTAAATATATGCAATATTCTGGTGAATTGTCTGTACGAAACGTCGGCAAAATATGAAAGTGGCGATATATAGTGTTTTAAGAGTGATGAAAGGATTTAATGAAATTGAAAAAATATCAGGTCCGTATTTAAAAAAATTCGTTGATGATGGTCGCCAAAATATAGCCAGGAAACAATAAAAATCAAAATTGAAAATTCCGGTTTTTTTCGAATATCTTCGGAAGTACTCGGAATTTTTTAAAACGCAAAACGGCATTTTATTGAGCATCAAATTGCGCAACTTTGCCTCCATTTAACCGATCCTGTATCTGTTATGGTTTCCGAAATCCCAATGATGAGCGTCGAATTCGAGCCACCCTGTACTAAAAGAGGGTATATTTGGAGTAAAAGACGCTTTTTAAAATTAAAGTTAAAAGAGGTGTTTGTAGAGGGTTATCATCAAGGTTTTCACTATATTCGTATCAACTGTTTTTTCGTTTTTCATATCTGTATTTGCTTTGTGTAGCAGTGGCGGCTATTCAGGTGTAGTAAGTGAAGTGCCACTTCACCAAAAATAAATAATAAAACATAAAAAATCATATAACTATTATTCAATTTATTTTTCTCATTTCTATTCCTTATTTGTAAAATTCGTCATGAAAAATCTAGCATATAAATTAACTGCTGGCGCGAGTCGCTTTCCTACTCTTTCGGCAACGCGACAAAAGTGTATTGCAAATATAAAACGGACCGAAGTATACACCTCATGCGGGGTTTTGTTTACGCTTTGACGCTCCGTTGCCATGACAACGCTATACTTGCCGGTGGCCAGAATCGCGGGTGGAAGTATTAGGTGTATTGCTTGGTAAATCGCTAGCCTTAAAAGATAGTATAGGTTTTGGTCGTATTGTTGGCTTTGACGTATTATTTCGATTGTTTCCGTTTGAGTATTATTAGCGACAGTGATTTTTCACAGGAAGAAATTAAAGGACAGTACAAAGCACTTCTCTATGAAATATTAGATCATATTTTGATGGAACTGGAAGTAAGATTCGAAGATTGTTACAAACTACAATTTCAGCAGTTAGTGAAACAAGTTGGCGCAAATAACGACATTTTTACCGAGGCGTATAAACTTTTTTTGCTAATTTTAACCATATTGTCGACAAGCGTGTCAGTGGAAAGGAGTTTTTCTTGTCTAAAGCGTTTAAAAACTTTCTTAAGAAACACTATATTCCAAGATAGACTTTTATCTTTAGCCAATATTTCAATTCAAAAGGAGCTTCTACAGGAACTGATAAAAACTTAACCATTTTATGAATACATAATTGATAAATTTGCTGCATTAAAAGATAGAAGGATTGATTTGGTGTATAAAATTTAGATAAGTTTAGATATTAAAACTTTTTACTTAGACTTTTGATAGTTGAGTATTTTCAATTTTGCTAAAATGGTGAATGCGCTTTTTTCCCTTCCTGCACTACACCTGTTTTTACACCCGCGAGCCTACACTGTTGTGTAGCTGTCAAGTGGGAAAGCGCTATATGATCAAGCGAGTCCTTTGGTCAATGCTTGCACTATTACTGACATATACAGTTCTGTTGTTATTTGTGCACTTTTGCAATTTTGAAAGTAGAATTTTTTTGTAGTAGGAAACATTTTTGTGTCAAAATTTACTTGTATAGGGTTATCCCTTCCTTTACCAACATAAACGTCAAAAGTTTAATTGGGAAACGAAAAAATGATAGTTGTAACACATAAGATGGCGGATGGGCGCCATCTTGTGGAAAAAAATAAATGGACTGGAGGTCTTGTAGCACATTTAAAAGCTCGTGACAAGCACTTTATAGTAATAGAATATAAAGTCAATAGATTTACGTACTACAATATGGCGGTACTTTAAAAATTACATAGATACCTGATTTCGATGGCCATATTTCCGAAACTAAAAGTTAGACGTACTTAAGCGGTGTTTTTAACACTGTTTTAAAGATCTTTTTAAATGTGTTTTTTTAAATATATACTTTTGTCTTTTCCTGTATATAATAACCAGTATCATTATTAAAAAGATCTTTAAAATAACTTTAAAAAAATACCACATTGAATACATCTACCTTTATTAATTTCGAAAATATGGCCGTCCAAATCAGGTATTTAGGTAATTTTTAAAGTACCGCCATTTTGTAGCAGATGAGGATACATATGTACTTCATATTCTATGATTATAAAGTATTCGCCAGGAGCTTTAAAATGATGTGCTACATGACTACACTTTCCATTTAATTTTTTTCCGAAGATGGTGCTCATTTGCCATTTTAAACTTTCAATTTAATATTGGTTTTGATCAATGAAATGACTATTCAGTGCTTAAAAACTGAAATAAAAATATAAATTTCTTTGGGTGTGCCAAATAAGAATCCGATCCAAGCGGATGATTTTAACGAATTTTAAATGCCAATATCTTAAAACGTAACGATTTTTCAGTAAGATCATTTTATGTTTTTCTGGATGCTTATGGATTTTTCCATCAGCCATTTTAGTATTATCGCTAACTTTCTGGGCACCCCGTACCTATACATGTCGAAAATACTAATATTTTTAAAAAATACTTTGATTTTTAGAAGGAATATTCACCGACTTGGGGTGGTTAAGCCCCTCCCTTAATTGCTTCGCTAATTAAACTATGTTCAATAATTGGGAATAACTGTAGCATAACACCGTTATTGGGTTAATAAGATTATTTTGTATTAAAATTTTATATTTATTTACAACGCGAATATTAAAAAAAAAACAAAAAATCGAATTGTTCCTTAACGAAATATAAACGATCCATCCTTCCAAATCGTCTGCATCTTTTATGGTAAATTCCTAAAGTCTCAAGAAGTCAAAGTAATAATCTTTTATAATATGGAATATAAGGCAAATATAAAGCCTGCCACAGACACAAAATGTCTCTTATTTGTCGTATTTTTTCCTCTTTTAAAAGGATAAAGAGTAGTTTCTTCTTTGTGCTCAAATATTTACGAAGCTATGTGGTATGCTTTGAATACAAAATATATGTTTTGGGATCAATGAATTTAATAAATCGGGGTTTATACATAAAAGAGATGCTCTAAGGTTTCCAGTCTTAAATAATAGTAATAACAAAAGTAATAAACGTCTTTCATTGGAGTTTCAGTTGTAAAGAATATTCATCAGACAGAAATAAAAAAATAAATCCCTTGCACTATAGCAAATATTAAAATTTGGAAATTATTCTAAAAAAACGAATTTAAAAGATTAGAAAAAAATTATAAAACTACAGTAAGAAATAAATAAGACTAACTAACAGTTAATAAAAAACATTAATCAATTATTGAAACGAAAACTGTATTTCCAAAAGTTGGTATAGATTTATTTAATTAAAAATATAAATTGAATGACATATGTTACTTTTAATGACATTTATTCCACTTATTATACAGGGTGTCAAAAAAGGTCATGTCGTTAATAATAGAGCTTATACCGGGTGTTGCTCCGTCGAGGCGGGACATAGGGAATCCCATGTAAATTTTGAAGTAGTCAAATATTGGCTCCCCTAATTATTTTAGAAAAAAATGCTATAAGGATTTATTGAAGAGTACAATAAGTTCCACCCAAAATAAAAATTTGAGCATTTTTCAACCAACCAGTAAAGAGTAAACTGCTTAAATACTTCTGCAACATAGTATCTCATTATGCACCCTGTACTTTACAAATAAATAATAAAAACACCATATCGAATTATCAGTGACAATTTAGATCATTAATTTATAATGTCATTATCACAACTGAACAATTTATTACGGGAATTTTAAAAAGAATCCTCGCATTTCATTTTAGTTTACAGCTAATTCCAACACATGCACTCACAGTTACGCAAGAAAATAAAACAAATTTGTTTACATTTAGAAATCAATTTATGACAAAAATATTAGGATTTAATCAAATGCTCAAATTTTCCTCCATTAACTACCAGACAATAACCCTAACGATTATAAAACTCATTTCTTACGTTGGCTAGTTGATACATCGATATTCTGGCACATTCAGCGGAAATGGCATCCCCTAGCTGGTCTAAATTTTCATATTTTTTATTGGTATAAAGCTTAGTTTTTAAATGTCCCCATAGAAAAAATCGTTTGGCGAAAGATCCGGAGACCGGGTTGGCCAAGATATTGCGTGGTTCGGACCTATGATGTAGTTATTCAATGCGTAAGTATTCGCGCACAGCTCTGGTACTGTGTGCTGGGCAGCCATCCATTTGATACCAAATCTCTTGATTTTTACGAGCAAGGTTGTTTAAAGCAGGCAAAATTTGTTCATCTTAAAGTTCCAGAAAGTACTCCGCATTCAAATTTCGGTCAAGGAAAAATGGTCCAAGGATATTGTGGCCGAAAATTCCCGCCAAAACATTAATTTTTTGTGGATATTGAGTCCTTGTCTCAACAAATCGATTTTGGTTTTCATTACTCCAGTACCTGCAATTTTGAATGTTGGGTTCGTTGTTTAATGTAAAAGTGCATTCGTCAGTAAAGCAAATATTTTGTAAAAACCGCTGCCAGTGTTTGTCCTCTCCATCATTTCAAAGCAAAATTCCTGTATTCGTATTTCGTCTCCATCTCTTAATTCTTGGTATCTCGTACTTGTAAGCGTGGTATTTACATCTTTTTAAAATTCGAGATATTGTGGTGTGGTCTTGTCCAGTAATGTCCTCCAGTTGTCTCGTGCTAATGTTTCCTTCGGCCTCCTCTACACAAAGTATCACGTCTAAATCCCTCTCGTTTTGTACAATTTGTCTCTGATTTTCACGTCGATTTTCTTTACATTTGCAATTATTGATTACTGTGCTTGTAGTTTCAAATGTTTTTATCGTCCGTTCTATTGTCGATTTACTTGGTATTGGCCTATTGGGAAAATAGGCTGCAAACATCCGCTACTCTTCGATAACTATTTCCATGATAAAACCATTTGTTGTTGTTGTTGTTATTGATCTGACAACTTAAGCGTAAGAGGTTAAATAATTTTTCTGGTATTTTATTATAAACTTCTAATAATACAGGGCGCGTTAGCAGATAGGAGATTCGTAACTTATTTTAGCATTTATCTTTTAGCTGGCGAACTAAGAAGAGCTGAAATTTGTACAATGGGTACAACTTTTCGTGCTCTTTAAAAATCCTTATAATATTTTCTTCTAAAATAATTAGGGGAGCCAATATTGGACCACTTCAAAATTTACATGGGATTCCCTATGTCCCGCTCGACGGAGCAACACCCGGTAGAGTAGGCCAAAATAAGGTTATTATATCATATAAAAAAGTTGTATCACGCTTCGCTAGGGAGCTATTTACCTTAAAAGTAATTTATATCGGTGCGTCGCTAAGCGAAACATAAGAAATCCCATGTAAATTTTAAGGGGGTTAATTATTAACTCTCCTGTACATTTTACAGAAAAATTGAAAGCTCACTTTTTAAAGAGACCAATCTGACAAACACTCGTGCCAAGTTTTAAAAAATTTAATAAGCTTATCTTGAATCATCAATTAAATGTAATTGCAAAATTACCAAATTTTCGGTTTATATCCGCTTCTATTTTCTATGTTCCGCTTTTAGCGACACACCACCCGGTATAAAACTTCATTGAAAATGGGTGATTAACACTGACGAGTGGCTTAAATTTTTTCCCATATTTTGCACTGTAAAAATTTGAAAAATCAATATTAGTAAATTTTGCATACCTATATTTTATAGATATAGCGCCTCTGGTTGCCAAGATTTATTTTTCAATTTTATAAAAGACCTTAGCTGGACATCTACAAATAGCCGTTTCATCCAATAAAGCAAGATTTGAAATGCACCTATTTCAGATTTATAATGCCCTCTATCGACAAAATATTCTCAAAGGACTTATCGGGTGAATTATGTCCCGGAAAGTCATGTTTATACTCACAACGAGGTCTTATATTAAATTTTCTTTATGGATTTCTTATGGTTTTCCGCGTTTCTGGAAATTTATCGAATGTTTCAAAATGGATATAAGTGAAACACCAGGTGCACTTTTTACCGAGGATTTAAAGGATATTTTACTTAGATTTATTTGATGCATTTCAGGTAGGGGAACTTTGAAAGTGAGTTTTGATATTTTTGTTATGATTTATGGCTTTTTATAAGAGGGTGTTTAGACGTTTTTTCGATATAACTTTTTATGTTTACCTATGACCTTTTTTTTATTTAGCACTTGAGTTGGGGCGAGATAAGTTATGCAATTTAGAAGGTATGGGCCTGTCGTAAAGAGAACGAAATAAGGTACGAAACAAAACGAAAAAAATATATTTTGGCTGGTTTAGGTTTAAAAAATGAAATATTTAGGGTTTGGCAGTTTTAGGAATAAGCAAAAAAAGTTTACGCAAATCATTTATTAAAAATATTTTACGAAATAAATAGGGTGACTTTAGTAGTTAAAATTATGTTAAAAAATATGTAAGTGCCAATAGTCACTGAAGTAGCCACAGGGAAGGAGGCCTTGCGCCCCTTGACTTGACACCCCTCTAGCAAATGTATTGTTTTTTTTATATATTTTATCTAATAATTTAAATATTTTTAAAATAATAAAACAATGACTATTTATAAAATAGTACCACAATTGCAAAGTTTGTAGGCCCACATAAAAATTAAGAACAATTTTAGTCTACTTCAGAAGTTGTTTTTTTGCGAAAAATAGTTTTCAGTCCGGAATGGCATCTAGAACAAAAAGTGTTGTGGATTTTTTTCATAAAAAAATTACAGTTGTTTTTAACAAAAGTTTTTTTTTACTGGTGGATTAATTACGCTATGTATCAGGTATGCAACGATTTTTAAGAGTTATTCTTAAATAACTTTTAATTGGGTTATGACATAAAAAAATAGAGAACTTTCGTGTGTGTGCTTATCTCATTCATGTCTTTAAAATATTCTAATACAATTTTGTGTAAAAAATTACCGTCAAGTTAAAATTATTTAATACTAGTTTCGTCCGCGACCTCGCACGCGTTAAATTCTGAGTAAAGCAATTGTCCTTCCCTATACCGTAAAGATTTTGAATATTATTATATACATATTAAAATTTCTTTTAAATCACTCTATCAATAAAAAAACCGAAATTCGTCAAATAGTGATAAGACACTTAATAAAAAAAATTTGATACTTCCTGTACAATATCTTTTTAAATACTAATAATTTTTTGGCAAATCTTTATATTTGGGCAGTTTTAAGGGTTTTTAATAAAACATCTTTTTTACCCACCCTGTGTGGCAACTCTATAAGTTTTTTTATAAACCATAGATACCTGTGCACAATTTCTATAAACACTTTTTTTTTGAATTGCAATAGTAACGTCAATATCGAATTTTAAATGTAAACTATTTTCTTAAACACTCTGTATTTGTTTTTTTTTGATATTATTATACATATAACCCTTTCTCTTATATCGAATTTTAAATGTAAACTAATTTTTTAAACACACTGTATAAGATTGTTTTGGATATTATTATACATATTAACCTTCCTTTTAAATCACCCTATCTATTAAACAACGGGATCAAAACTCGTTGAGTAATATCGAATTTTAAATGTAAACTTCTTTCTATATATGTTTTTTTTGATATTATTGTACATATAAAACTTCCTCTTAAATCAGTCTACTTATTTAAAAAACCGCAACAAAATCCGTTAAGTAATATCGAATTTTAAATATAAACTATGTTTTTAAACACTCTGTATATGTTTATTTTTTGACATTATTATACATGTAAACCTTCCTCTTGAATCAGTATATCTATAAAAACCGCATCAAAATCCGTTAAGTAATATCGAATTTTAAATGTAAACTATTTTTTAAAACACCCCGTTTATGTTTTTTTGAATATTATTATACACATAAACCTTTCTCTTGAATCACTGGGTCTATTAAAAAAACCGCATAGTACCACTATTTTAAAAATATGTTTTCAAATTACACAAAATTATACTCATGGTAAATATAAGTAATAATCTTTTTATTGCTCTTAGGTTTATCTGATGCCTAAGTTCTCAGTGTAAATTGATCACAAAATAAATTCGACTTAAAATTAACTATTTTTTCTTTCAATACAAACAAAAATGTATGTTCTAACTATAAAAATAACTTTATTGTCAACGGTGAGTTTATATCCTACCGTCAAACAGTGACATTTTTCTTATATGACTCTTGATTTTAATGTAATTCACCATGAAATCGGTATAGCCACTTTGATAGGTCCTGTAAGACAGGCAAAACTGGTCAGTGGAGAGGGTCCAGGTGAATGACAGGAAAAGCTGGACTTTTGAAAAGGGGATATCTCTTTTTCATCCTGTACTATGTTTCCCTTAATTCCAGCAAACAATATCAAAATTAGTTTAGAATTAAATTAAAATTAATGTATGTTCTCAATGTAACTACTTTTTTGTGTTTATTGAAGGGGGGCATGGCCATACAATAGTTAGTTCCTCGTAATTTTTATATTTTTAGTTATAACTCGCCCTGTATAATACCAATTAAAGTAAAATTTTGTATTTATTAGTTTTAAACCATGCTACCTACCAATTTTCTAAAAATGTCGTTTAAAATTCAAAAATTGTTGGTCCACTTGTTCTCTTGTAACACCTATTTTGGGACACACAGTAAGTATACAATTTTTTAGATTTGATATTTTGTATCATCAAAGCCAATTATAATTGTCTTTGGTATCATCTAAAAACAGTCCAAATTTTTTTTTCTAAAATGTTGATGTGTTTTTATTTCTAAAATAAAACCTATAAGTGTACAGGTTTATTTGGTTTATGGTACCGTGGTACCGTATTGGTAAACGTAAATTTATCTCATTTAAAAAAAATGGGCCTCATAAACAATTTTTATGTTTAGTGATTTCAAAATCAGATATACATATATCAAATTAGTAAATACCCATCTTCTTTAATAGAATACATCTCAAACATTTATGTAAAAAATGCATTCTTTTTTATGAATTATTTTCCTCCATGGACCACCCAAAGAATAGATGTAGAATTTACGACAGGTCGTAACTATATCAAGGTTTATTTAAGAATCTACAAGATTTTAAATAAGTTTATCTAAGTGGCATGATATTCACCGTCTTTAAGTAGGCGGTGGAGTTTAGGGAAAGGCACTGTATGTAAATTTGGGTGGAGGATATATCTATATTGTCGTCGTAAAATTAAGTAAAATGTTGTGGTGTCAGATAAAAAAGTATGGGTGTTTGGTGTAGCCGCGTATATCTTACTTCTTGTCTATTAAGATACGGATGAAATCGAAGTATTTGTCCCGATTTATAAACAAGGTGAATTTATTTGGTTGAAAATATTATGTGGCACTTTAAGGGAAACACCCAGTACTTAACAAGATATCTTAATAAAATTATGGTATACGGATAATATTACGTGGTATCATTGGATAAGAGATGGGACTATTAGGTTCGCTATTTTATTTTGCTAAAAATGGTGGTACTATTTTTATTATTAACCAACTTATTTATATATTTGCTGTTTATGACATGTTGTAAATTTTGTTTTCAATGGGAGCCCAAGCAGGGATTTCGGATTTACTACAGCGCGGATTAATAAACCGGAGGATACCTTGTACACGGTTAAATACCTCCACCAAATATGAGCCCCATATACAAGGGCGAAAAACAAAAATATATCTGTCAGAAATTGTCGTGCTTGTCAGATTCAGATACGGTGAGTTAATTACATGCTAAACAGTGTATATTCCACTAATCTGACAATTTAAGAGTGACGTAAAGAAAGCGGAGGGCCACAAAGTTAAAAAAAAACGTCGTTTTAACATTCTCGAGCGTGGCTATTTTTTCTATATATTATTATAAAAGATTGTTTAAAATATATAAGAATATTTAATTAAAATGGGTAAAAGATGGGTGGCTAAATTAAAATATTTAAAAAGATCCAAGTAAAAAATGTTTAAAAAGTAGAAAACCAGAAATTGTTTAAGAATATCAGGATACTGGTATAAGAGATTATACAGAGTGTTTTCAAAGTTAGGTTAATAATTTAAATATACTATTATCACTTGTAATACCACTAGTGCTAAATTTCCCGGAATAATTTAAGCACGTGTGGTATTCGGTAAGAAAAATTTCACATTAAGTTTGTGTTAAATATTATTTTAAATTAATATTTGTAACTTTGACACGAGCTTTAAAATTTTACCATAAAACAAAAATTTTCCATTTTACCAATTGTAGTGGCAAATATATGTAATTTTAGAGCTTATCATTGTTTATTCTTTTATATCATATATACCTTATATTACTACAGTTGGTAAAAATAGTTTATTTTAATTTTTTTAGACCTATACCTTGCTTTGGCTTGCTCTTCACTTAAGTCTAGTACTTCAGTCTTATGATATTATTTTACTAACTGTAGTTGTATAAAATTGTCATTTAGGGTCTTAAAACCTTACATCATTTTATATTATGTTGTGTCTGAAATACTACAACTGGTACAAAATAACATTTCTTTTAATTATATATGTGAATGACAGACATGACGTTAAAACAAATTCAATGATTATGTCAAAAAATTTTCACTATAATTCGCTCCAGGGTACCTCAGGCAGGAGAAAAAAATTCCGATAAATACTTGTGTTGTCATGGTAATGCAACCAAAACTACACATTTGATTCGTCAAAAAACAGTAGTGTGGAATTTTTTAAGTAATTTTAAGACAAACGTTCAGATAAACACGAGTCCGCAAATTATTCAGTCTTAAAGTACAGAATGTTACAGTTTTAAAAATATTCAAAATTGTACACACTTATCTTGGTCTTTTAGATATAAATCTTATTTAATATAGTATCTTAATTATTACTGTGTTTGACCCTACTTCTGGATCTATCTAGATTGCCTTCATGTCGTAATAGCTGGAATTTAGTGTCCATGGTCTTAAGCAGGGCTTCCTAAACGGTGTGTCGCGACGCCATAGGGCATCGCAGCATCATTCTTGGGGTGTCGCGTGTTTATGCGTCGAGTATGGTATTCTACAGGAAAAAATTAAAGAACTTCTAGATCCCTCCTTAAACATAATGTTTACAAAGTACTTGTTATCATGAACTAAACACCGTGAAAATTATTTTCCAGATAACCTGGGCCATTCTAGACTAAATCAATATGACTAGGTTTGGAATCCTTTCAATTCAATCCTTTCAAATTTAAGTAAAATATTGTCAATAGTTGAAATACACAGAAATTTAAATTTATTGCATTTCTTTCATGTCCCTCCCCTTTATTTTTTTAAACAGATCATGGATGGCCATATTTCTAAAACTTATAATGTTAGATGTTTTATATGTGGTATTTTCTTATACCACCATTAAAAGGAAATAGGCCCATCTGCGACCGGCTCATCTGAGACTGAGATTAAAAAGCAATAAAACCGACCTATAAGCGACCTATGGGTTTATATCAGAGTGAACCTCAATGAGGCATAAGACCTGTTGCCAAGTTGTTCATAAACTCTTCCCATCCAACTGTTTTCTTTTTTGTGAAATATTAAAAAAATAAAATAAAAAAGTAAAAATATTGTAGATATATTTATAATAGTATTTATTTATTGCATATAGAGGCCTACAAATATACGTAATAAAATAAAAGAATATACGTATTGCAATATATGTATATGTGTATTTGTCTTGGGTTTAATTAAGTACCTAACCTTAGTACTCTTTTCTGATTCTAAGAAATATCTCTAATAGTCAGTGCGTCTTAAATTTAATGTATTCTAGACCCAGCAGGTAGAAAAATGGAAGTTTGAAAAATTCGGTCGCTAATGCGCTGATTATCGGTCGCAGATAAGCCGGTCGGTGTTGCCGACACAATTAAAAAGATCTTTAAAAAAGATTTAAGGAAATACCACCATGTACTAAAGAAAAGGAGATATCTGTCATAAAGTAAATTATAGCTCCCTGTGGGACCTTTCTGGTCCAAACACTTGGAAAATTTAATATTGCGCGGTTGTATTATAATGCCCGGGCTAGATAACTTTATAAGATATATACAAAATTAAGGCAGACATGTTAATTAAATCAAAAGACTTAACGATGAGCAGAAAGTGCCCCAACATAGATTATCTTTTCCAGTTTGAAAAAGCTTTCCCTGTGGCCGACGTATTTTGCATAAAAGGCGGAATCCCTCTGTTTTGCGGCAGACCGCTTGTAAACAGTATTTTCGTTGTCTTATAAATATTTTAGACATTATACCCGGATTTGTTAAACGAGATTAAATTAAAAATAAGGGACGACTGAAAAGGGGTTCGGATTTAAGTGGATCTCGAATTTTGCATGAGGATTTGCGCAAAATTTTAAAAAGAAAGTGGCATTAAACAAAATTACATTTTGTATTAACCTAATATTTAAATAGAAAATATAAAATTACAAAAATAATTTTTAAAAACGTGCCACTTTTACTTATATAGGGTGATCAAACTAAAGTCGGAACTATTGCTAACTTATTTTATCACTGGAGATACGAAATTAGTAAAATTGTAGTATTTTTTTCGCTAATTAGAGTGCTGCAAACAAAAAACGATTGAACATCGGGTTTTTTATATATGACAAAAAATTTACTGTTTTTAAATAAAAAAACCCTGTATATTAAATCACCATTCAGAAGATCGATCTAAGAGCTTTAGATAAGTCTTTATGTAATATGTCCAATTTTAATTACTCTTGGAAATATGGCCAAACTTGCATTTTTTAAACAAAACACCCTGTATATTCCATTAAATAGATATTTTAAAGACCCTTAAGAAAATACCACATTCAATATGTCTATCTCTTATAGTTTTGGAAATATGGACATTATATCTAATGTTTTTTAGAGAATACATATACAGGGTGAACATTTTTAAGTCGGCACTGTTGCTAACTTCTTTATTATTGGAGATACAAAGTCGGTTAAATTAGCAAAGTAGTAGCATTTTTACCGCAGATTAACGTGCTGCAAACAGAAACACGATTGAATATCGGGTTTTTGATTTATTAAAAAAATATATTTTCTTAATGAAACACCCTGTATATTATATCACCATTCGAAAGATTTATCAAAGACCAATAAAAAATGTCCTTATGTGTAATAGTTTCGGAAATATGGCCATCCTCTGAAATTTGATAGTAAACTGGCATTTTTAAAATAAAACACCCTGTATATTGCATCACCAAACGATCTCTTATAGTTTTGAAAATATGGCCATCCAAATGTGAAAATTATGTTAAGTTTTCATTATCTCTACAGCTCCAAGCTATAAGCACTAAGTTAAGTGTTGAAGATAAAATAGACTTTGTATCTTCTATTTTTAGATTTAAATGGCCATATTTTCAAAACTATAAGAGATAATTTTTTCCCAAGGTTATCGATTCCGAATGCGCCCCTGTTCTTTATTATCTAAGCATATGTATACCACACTAGAGGCAGCTTTGCGCACGAACAACGTACGGCAGAGAGATAAATAGGTCTAGTACCTTTCTTTTTCGCGATCCGGACTTGATTTATTATGGAACCACCGAGGAAGTGCGCTCTTTCAAATAAAAAAACAATTTTTTAAATCGGTCCACAAACGCCAGAGTAATCGCGTTACATACATACAAAAAACATACAGGCCAATTAAGAACATCCTTTTTTAACCGGCTTTAAAAAGAAGGTTATTAATACGCCTGTTTTTTTTTTTTTTTTTAAGTCGTTTAAAAGCCAGGTACTTCTGAAGATGCAATGCATGAAAGGAATACAGTAAAAGCGCCCCCTTTATTTCGCAAAAACAAATAAAAAGAAAATTACATTTCATCACTAGCAATATATGTTTCTTTTACGATCAGGGTGTTTATTTCTCAATCATCTGTTGTAATAAAGAAGCACATTTGTCAAAGTTTTTTCTATTATTAGGGGAAAAGGCCATATTAATTTATTTTGAAGTAACATTTTTTGATAGAAGAGTTGCAGTTATTTTCTCATTTCAAGTTGGATCCAATTACTTTTCTTTCTGGAACATAAAATGGGGTTTATTGCTTTAGTTAGTTTTTCATAGTCGTACGCATTCATTCTATTTCTATAGTACAGGGATTGTTATGACAATTTTTTGTTTTAGTTTTGCCAAAATAAATATTTAGGAGGTTCTGGTTTTGTCCACTTGTAGTGTTTTTTTTTATAATTTAAATGTATTTTGCAAGACAGGCAGTATGGATTTCACCACAAAAGATCTACAGCAGATCTTCTTTCCTTCGTATCACACTGCTGGAATAAGTCTCTTGAGTTTCTAGGTAAGTCCCAGATCGTTGCTCTTGATATATCCAAAGCTTTTGACCAGGTCTGGCATGCAGCACTTCTTAATAAACTTCCCTTCTATGGTCTTCAAGTAAACTCTGTACTTGGCTCTCTAGTTATCTATCTGATCGACGTATATCAGTTATTGTGGACGGCCATTCTTTAAGCTTTCACCAAGTAAATGCTGGAGTACCTCAGGGCTCCGTTCTGGCACCAAGATTGTTTCTTCTTCACATTAACGACCTTCTCTCGTCCACAACTAATTCCATTCATAGTTTCGCCGACGATAGTACTCCAGTTTTCAGGTTCCCAAACCCATCACTAAACCTGATTTGGAAAAAAACGCAGAGCGATGCAGATATCTCTTTCGCAGGATCTTAATTTAATATTGGATTGGGGCGCCAAAAATCTCGTCCATTTTAATGCATTTAAAACACAATCATGTTCCTTGTCGCGAAAAGAGTCACCAAATACTTATCCTCTACTTATAAGCGGCCAAGTTTTACAGAACAAGGACACCTTTAATCCTGTGGGCGTCACATTTAAAAGTAACCCTAACTGGCATAAACACATTGTATCTATAGCCACGGCAGCTTCAAAAACGCTTGGATTTTTCTTTCGAGCCAAAAAGTATTTTTCCAAATCCGACCTTATTTGGAATATTGTTCTGATATCTGGGGCATGGCGTCCCCCACAACTCTAAGCATTCTTGATTCTATTCAAAGAAGAGCTATTCGTCTTATTAATGATCCTTCACTTACAGAAAGGCCTCCCCTTTCTTGCCCATCGTCGGGCTGTGGGGGATTTATCGCTTTTTTATAGGTACTTCCATGGCTTCTGCTTTGAAGAATTGTCCAGTATACTTCCTCCACTCACGGTTCCCAACAGAGAAACTCGTGGTGCCGCGCGTATGCATTCCTATACAGTCCAATTGGACAGGCCCCGAACTTCCCATTTTGTTCGTTCTTTTATCCCTAGAGTTTCTAGGATGTGGAACCTGCTGCCCGCGGAGGTCTCTCCTTCCCCCCAAATCTTCAATAATTATAATCGCTTAAGACACCCATGGAACGTTAGTATTTAGGCTTTTAGCCTTCGTGGTTTGTCCAAAGATAAAAAAAAATGTAAAAACATTTAGTTTTTTTTTAAGTCTTGGTGCCCTGGACGTACCGTGGGTTTATTTGAGTAAAGTAAAGGAGATTTTATTGTTACGGGGACTATTAATTTAGAGGGAAAGAAATTATCAGGCAGCCTAAATATTCTAGGTAAAAAAACAAACAATGTGGGAAGGCAAGGACCTCTTACGATTGACTTTAAATGGATGCATAAAGGTATAGCATGCCACTTTGCTCTCTCTTTTGTTATTTTTTTAAAGGTGTCGTGAAAATACCTGCAAAATAGCGAAAACTCACATACATCTCGTGAGTGGGTAAGAGAAGGAAGGTTTTTTGTAAAAATTCATTACTGTTGACAAGAATCTTTATACATGATGTCCGAAAAGTCAACAATAATATTGTTGAGAACAACTCATAAGCTTTTAAAGTAACAATAAAAATGACCTCAGTAACGAATAGATGGTTTTTAAGATAGTGGCAATAAAAAAAATCACCAATTTTAAAGCACCCTGTATATCATATGGAAATTATTTTTAAAGCTTCTTCTATTTCAGATAAAGCAAAAGTTTTTATTAAAAAGATTTTTTTTTAAATATCTAAAATAAACAATTTATAGGTACCTATAGTAAGTCTATCTGTGGACGCACCGTAGATTTTTCGAAAAGAACTTTTAATTTTATGTTAATGTAGTGCAACAACACTAAAATAAAAATTTAAAAATATGATTCTTCTTTTTGACAATCAAAAGTCTGATTCTATAGGACGATTTTGATGAAATTTAAGTGCCAATATCTCAAAAAGCAATGGTTTTTACCAAAGTGATTTTATGCTTTTCTGGATACTTATGGGTTGTTCCATCAACCCATTCAGTATTATCGTTGACTTTCCAGACATCCTGTTTATGACCAGTTTAAAGAGATTCCGGTTCAAAAGTTTAATTTGACTTAATTGAAACTACTGTGTTTTGTAAAGGTGAGGACCTTTTTTGTTCCTCAAAAATTTTAAACTCAAAATGAATTTTGTAATTGTTTGTTAACGTGGCGACCTTTTTTTTCTCCTCAAAAATTTCAAACCCATGATGCCCTATGCAATTCACGGACGTGTGTTAAGTCTTAATCCGGCACTGACTGTTACTTAAAAAAAACCGTAGAAAGGTGCACCATTCTCAAACGAAAATAAACCCACATATCGATCGACCCTAATTCGCAAATCGTTTAAAATAAAAGTTAGTTACTTGAACAATTTTAAGATCTAAATTTAAAAAAAAATCTATGTTTTTTTTTACTTAAAATTAATAAGGTAATGTAATATACAGAGTGTTTATTTATAAAATGGTGGTATACTTTTAAAGTTCCTAAAGATGGCCACAACTTAATCTTATCTCAACGTTTGATGCTAAATAGCTCTTAAAGGAATGACTTAATCAAAAAATCGTAAGAAAACTTTTTTATAGAGCGTTAAATTTCCAAAATCTGCAATAAGTATATTTGTTTTTGTCTGAGAAAAAAAAGTTAAAAAATCCCATGTTATTTAAATGGGAAAAGCAACATGATTTCGGCACGGTTTATATCAGGAATAAGGAGCATTTTTACATTGGATATTTTTTTAGGCTATAAAATAAAAGTTAAAGTGACAATCTCTAAAAAAAAACGATTTGAGAAATAACGGACACACTTCTTATGGAAGACCCTCAAATCCTAACAAAATTCAAAAATTCATACGCTTTTAGTTAATTCGACTGCAAAATTCAAATAAATATTTGTTTAACTTGTGGTTTTACAATAGGGCATAGCTGCATCTGACTGATATCAACCACTTACATTAACCCCACAACATATAATGTTATCTCTTAACATAACGGGGCTCATTTCTTCCGCTAGACTTCATCTCGCCCCCTTAAACATTTATAACCTTGTACCGTCATTTAATCAAAATGTCCCCCATCCATTGTCCAAAGAAAAATGTCCAGTTTTAAAGCGCCATGCGACATGTCTAAAAAGATAAGAATGACCCAAGGGTCTCCTGCCTGTTGTTTTTTGGGGAGACGCTAAATTGTCTATTTAAAGGACCATCGGTTAAAAGGGAAATTGTTTTCCCAGCTATGTAAAATGAGAAGAAACACTTTAAAATATTTGCTTGTTTCACCAACACAAAAGTCTGTGTAGTTTTTTTTTCATTCTGTTGTTTCTGTTGTGTGTATAATTTAAAATGTGTATACAGCCTACATTTTTAAAAATGTGTTAATTTATATTTTAATTAACTGTGGATATTTTTTCGTAAATTTTTTACGTGTTCAAAAAAAGGGGAAAAGTAACTGGCGGCTAGCGACACTAATTTCACTCTGGCTTCGAGTCCCCGCATGCACCAAACGTAAAATTTTTCTAACCTCGAAATCATAAGGCAATTTTTGCGTGTTTTTATTTTTTTAAAGTGGGTCCTGTACGGTCTGACCGTGTTAATTTTTTTATACCTGCACTATTTATGTATGTATGTACAGGGTGAGCCAAACAGAATTCTACACCAAAAAAATATGAAAAAACTTAATATAAAAAATTGTCCTAAACGTCTTAGTTTTCAAACCATAGGGTATTAAAAATTTTAAAAAATTATTGTTTGTTTTTTATTAAATTAGCTTTTATACCATTTAAAATATTTAAAAACAAATTAAGGGACGCCTTCTATGCACCAAAACACATTTTTTGGCATACAAGAAAAAAAATATTACTAGTGTCGTCCATGAGGGGTTTAATGTTAATATTTTTTAATAAAAAATGGTACGCCACTGCATTTTTCTAAAATTAAAATAACTTTGAAATTAAAATTCTCATTGTGTTTAGAACAAATTTGATTCATGATTTTTTTTATTTAATGCATGGTTTTCGCATTAATAAATAGCCTCCCCAATTTATAAAAAATATCTCAATTGATTTAAAAGTTATTATAAAAAAATAATTTTTTAAAATTTTTAACACCCTGTAATTCGAAAACTAATACGTTTAGGACAAATTTTTATAAAAGTTTTTTTATATTTTTTAGTATAGAATAAGCCCCTAAAGTTTGGACGTCACTGTTGCCCACCTTGTATATACTAATGCTAATTATGAATGAACGAAAAAAGAATTGACACAATTTAGGTAAATTTATAAAGTGTGTATTAGGCTTAGGTTTAAATAGGGAATTAAAAAAAAGATTTAACAAACCAGTGCCGGACCAAACGTGAAGCCACCGCTTCAGCGTCAGGTTTGGAAGGCGCAAAATTAGGATGATAGATGATAAGAAAGTTCAACTATGATGTTAGTATATTCTTGTGTAGTGGTAAAATCGCAAGAATATTTTGGAGGAGCGCAAGTGCAAAGGACGAGCTTTTTTTTGTTCTTCATCTTATAAGGGATATTTTTCTAATTCTTCTGTCTTACAGCTGCTAACAAGATTTTCTAACAGCTGACGTCATTATAATGTGAATCGAAAAAATAAAAACGCTTACAGCCAACGACAAATGACATTTAAAAAAATTAAATATAACCTAAAAATGGTAACTCCCGTTTTATAACAAAAATGCACAATACTTTCAATTGCAGTTGAATTAATCCTTCACATGGTTTCCCACACATATTATTGTTATTGTTATTAGTATACATTTAGTCAATTTTTTTGACTTTTAACCTCAAATTCGGCTATATTTCCCCCTCTTTGTTTTTTCAACCTGTTACACAGTGGTTAGACATCTCCCGAAGCCGCTAAAAATCGCTGTGAGCTGCTGTAAGACTGACGTCATCGATTTGTCAAAAAATGAAAGTGCTTACAGCTGCTGTAAGCAGCTAACAAAGAAAATATCCCTTTGGTTTTGTTGGTCTTAAAGGGCGTAATTTTAAAGGTGGGCAGGTGTGCATTGGGTATTTTTTTCAAAAATGCTGAATTAATTTTAAAAAATTTAAAAATATTAAAAAGAGAATGTGAAAATTTTTAAGATAAAGTGTTTTTTGACCCCCTATTTTATGTGCATTTTTGATGTTTGTGGTAAAGTTGGGGAGAGGAACCTTTACCAAGTAAAATTTAATACAAAAACAAAAAGAAAAATGACGTGGTTCAGTATTTTTGTGTGTACAAATAACAAAAGTATAATAATTAAATAAAATTGGATAATGCACTCTATATAAAATTATACACGTGTTGTAACTGTAGCCATTTTGGGGTTAAATCGTTGTTTTAAAATCCCAAATGTTTAAGAGTGCCTAACTCAGTTATCTATTCTAAAATATTTTGAAAACATGTATGTTATTTCCTTTGACCCAAAACCAGCCAACAATTCCTCAAATTCCAATTATTTTCCTAGAGAAAATCGGGCTTAAATAAATGAGCAAATAAATACCCGACTTATTTTCAATAACCTATCCGCAAGGGCAAAAACAAATACCTTTCAGCTTAGCCCTCCCTTCGGTAAACCACAGAAGTAATATATGGAGTCCCCGCTCAAAACTCTATCAATTATTCATGGTCCTTTAAAGGTTTCTCGTTTTAGGGGCTCTATATTTAATTCTATTTGATTTAAATGATTAAAGCTCTAACTGGGATGTTCAAAGTTTGCACAAATCCGTACTGACCACCTTAATTAATGTTTGCCTCTTGAAATTTCAAGATGCTGGGCTTTTACGTTTAAATGGGTATTTCTGATATTTAATCAAATAAGTAGTTGATACCCTAAAAGGGGCATTTATGTTAATGTACTTAAAATTAAATTTGATGTTTTCAAAAATATTTTAAAAAAGCAATTTATTTACAAGAAAAACTAATGTACATTATTTTTTTAGACTTCAAAGTTTTAGTATGGTCGTTGGCATTAAATAAGAAAAATAATTAAAACATAAACAAAATACCGCTACTCGTTTTTATAAAAACACCTTTTATCATACCGCGCCGCTCTCTTCTACTGACACGCAAAAAGGCGCCGACAAGGAGCGTTATAAAATTTTGAAGTCAACGTGGACTTGATCACTTTTATGATTTCTCTTATTTGATTCCAAAGACTTTAGGCACCTAGTTCTTAGTCCCTGTGACAGTAATAAAATAAACTTTATAATAAGAACACTTTTAAAACCTTTTAGAGGGGTTCTTGTTGACGAGTCTACCACGAATATTCATACCGCCATTTATGGAAGCGGCGCTTTAATCTAGCCTGTTAATTTCAAATGTTTCGGGTGTCGGACGGGGCGAACACGTCACTTTTTTGTCCATTTTAAAAACAAACCAAAAAAACATTATTTTTTTATACTTCAAGGTTACTAGCCCATGGAGTATCTTTATAATAAAAAATAAAGCAATATTTTAATATTTTACAGAGTGTCCCTAAAAAATGTGGAAAAATTCTACCACAAATTCCTGAAGCTAAAATATGACGACCTAACCCAATTTACCTTAGTCCAAAAAAAAAAAATTATGTCAAAAATTAATTCCGATTTTTTATAAATAATTTCAATAATAATAAGTGTATTGTCACAATATTATTTTTTTTTATCTTAGAGGTTTTAAAAGGTGAGAAATTAAAATATGCTATCAATTCGCGCATTTAGTGTGACGTCAGACATTTTTTTTTACCCTCAAGAACATACCTATTATAGAGGCAGTCTTGCCGCTTAGCTGTGCAAACAATCGTATGCTTAAAAAGCAATAAACTTTAGCACTGCATAATCATGGGGTCAGCAGGACCAAAAGCGATAGATTATACTCTTGTCATATTTCTTTCTCATGCGTTTTTTCACACTGCCATAAAGGCTGACTCTAGAGGTATATTTTTAAGGCTTTAAATGGAATCTAAACAAACTCTACCCCTCGTCTCACCATTAAACAAACAAAGGTTTCTAGGGAGAATATACTTTATTTGTCATTTTTGTTACATTAGTGGCACTATTTAAGATATTTTATATTAGTTTTATTAAAATGGATTACGAGGAACCCTTCAGCATTAATATCATGGATTGAAGTTCGTAAAAATTATACTTTTGTTCACATAGTTAGGTTCGTTTGGATTCTTTGCCTGCGTTCGTGACGTCAGAACTGTGCGAATTTTATTATGAACTCTAGAGGACGCCACCTGCGGTATCTGGCACGTAAATGTTTCCTTATTATATATATATATATATATATATATATATATATATATATATATATATATATATATATATATATATATATAATAAGTAGGCGGATATAAAAATCACCTGATAAATAAATTTAAATATTATTGAAGATCTTTAATACTATTAATACTTTACTTACTATACAACATCTTTCTATTTATCATAATACTAAATCGCTTTGCACTCACAAAATCTTGTCTTACCTGTAATAGAAAGAAAACACACGTTAAAAAACCAAAATTCTTACAAATGACATAATAAATTTAAATTTTCTTACATTACATCAAGGTGTTAAAACAAGTCCAAAATGTAAAATAGACATTGTCTTTAATTCTAAACAAGATAATATTATACAAAGTGTTGGGATTTTACTAAGGAAATAGTTTTTAATGATGGTTGTATATGGAAATTTAAGTTTTAACAAAAGGTGTTACAAGTAGGTTTATCTTGTATGTATAGCACTTAAGAATAAGTCATTATAAAGTTAAATGCGGTCAAGTATATTAGGTATTTGTTTATGTTTGAGAAAAGTTTATTTTTCAGCGGCGGCTGGTGATGGCCAATTTAGTGGGCACAACCCGCACCATAGTACCCCAGTCATCTTAGTAAAATTAAAGGTTCAATCTCGGAATCTCACGGAATAAGCTGAATATCTATACATACCTTTAATTAATTAATTTAATACTCTCCTGAAAATCCCCAATGATATCGTATAAAGAACTCGAAATATAGCCACCGCGGCTTCAAAAATCTTGGATTTCTTTTCCGAGCCAAAAGTATTTTTTTCCTTCCAATTTATACACTTTGTATGTGTCTCAAATTCGACCCCTCTGGAATATTGTTCTCATGTCTGGGGAATGGCATCCCCTACAACCCTCAGCATTCTTGATGCCATTCAAAGAAGCGCTGTTCGGCTTATTAATGATCCTTTACTTACTCACAGACTTCCTTCTCTTGCCTATCGTCGAGCTGTCAGAGATCTATCGCTCTTCTATAGATACTTTTTCGGCTTCTGCTCCGACGAATTATCCAGTATAGTCCCTCGTCTTGCAGCTCCCAACAGAGAAACTCGTGGTGCCGCGCGTATGCATCCCTATACGGTTCAATTGGAAATACCCCGAACTTCCCATTTCGTTCGTTCTTTTATCCCTAGAGTTTCTAGACTGTGGAACCTACTGCCAGCGGAGGTCTTTCCTTCTCCCCCAAATCTTCAAGTTTTAAAGTCCCGAGTTAACAAACTTGCTCTTTACCCTGCTTAAGACACCCACGGTACATTAGTATTTAGGCTTTCAGCCTTCGTGGATTGTCCAAAGAAAAAAATATGACAGGACAAATGTCAAAAAATCAGTTTTGCAAAAATCTCGTTTCTTTTACTTTTAATTGCATTTATATTTATTATAAAAGTTGTAAAACGCAACATTCTTTACAAATTTGAAATCAAGCATGTTTTTGTCAGACCAACGGATCCGATAATAGAGGGCGCAGAGTGTAACGCACTTTACTATATGTACATACCTTAGCACGCATCAATCGTGATTTTTAGTTTAATATGTCATCCTTTTTTAAGTTTTTTGCTAAATATCCCGATTAATTGCGTGCTAAGGCATGTACATACACTAAAGCGCTTTACACACTGCGCCCTCTATTATCGGATCCGTCAGTATGACAAAAAATGCTTAAAATTAAATTTTTGAAAAATTTTGTGTTCTACAACTTTTATAATAAATATAAATGCAATTAAAAGTAAAGAAAACGAGATATTCGCAAAAACTGATTTTTTTGACATTTGTTCTGTCATATTTCGAGTTCCTTACACGATATCATAGGGAATTTTTAGTAGAGTATTTTTTGTACCAAAATTAAGGTATGTACAGATATTCAGCTTAATCCTTGAGATTGCGAGATGTAAGTCTAAGTTAATTGGGCTATAGGTAAAAACTGATGTTTAAAATTTTATTTAAGCCTCTTATGATAGGTAATTAATCAATTTTTAGTAATAATATGTTAGATAGACAACAAATAACGGGTTAAAGTGGTTTTATAACCTGTATTGATCAACAATAAAAATATATATATATATATATATATATATATATATATATATATATATATATATATATATATATATATATATATATATATCTATATTTAATAATGGTGCGGGTTGTCCCACTAAATTAACCATCACCAGCCGCCGCTGTTTTCTGTGGAAATTATGGTAAAATTTTAACGTTGCAATTGGTTTTAAATATTAAAGAATATTAAAAAAATAAATACAAGAGCAGATTAAATATCACAAAATACCGTTACTGACTTTTGTGCAATTTTGTTTTTTTTTTAATTTGTCTAATGAAAATACAGTTTTTTTCCATTTCGTGTTTGTTTATCAAGAAAAAAAACTCAAGTGCTGTTCTCTGGACTATACAAAAGCATAGGTATATTTTTTTCTTTTAAAAACTGGTTTTTAATTTATTATAAGCAATTATGTTACAATAATAAATACTTAAATAAATAAAGTTTATATTAAGACCAACAAATTACACTTAAATAAGTGTATTAAAAATTACAATTTTTTTAACCACCACTAATGTAAGTAGTTTACAAAACAATTTGTAAATGTGACCTTTAATGAACAGTCCATTTCTTTATTGTCCCCCATTTTTTTATTTTTATATAAATTTTAAATTAAAATTAACAAATGCCAATTTTAAGATGGCGGCTGGTCGCCATCTTTTAAAAAATAAATAAATGGAAAGGAAGGTCTTGTGGCACATCAATTGCAGCAAAAAATATTTAACCCGACGAGTTTTAAGTACCACGCCACGTGCCACCCGTTTTATAGTAGGACAGAGGCGAAATAAGAGAATGTTTTGTAAGTAGGTGATACGTGTTTTAGCAACGTATTTTCTATTATTTATCTAAAAATACGTAATCAGGCTTTGGACAGTATACAGGGAAAGACAAAAAGTAAATATATTTTTAATAAAGCACCTCGTATTTCATATCACCATTTTGTTACTTTTGAAATATGGCCATCCAAATTGGTATTTGGGTAATTTTTAAAGTAATTTAACTTTGTAGTACGAGGGTATTGACTTTTATTTAGGATATTTAAAATGATGTGCCACAAGACCTATCATTTTATTTAATTTTTTCCAAGATAGCTCCCAGCAGCCACCTTGAAAATTTCATCTGTCAATTTTACTTTAATATGTATTTGTGCAGTAATTTCATATCAAAAGTTTTACTTTTTAAATTGATCCGTTCAAAAATAAAATATAGGGGACATTAAATAAATGCACCGTATCATAGAGAGGTATGTTACTTTATGACCGTATGTATGTATATTTATTTTTACGTGCATCAAAACTAATTAAAAAAGTTTATGGAAACACATCGAGTGTCTGTTTAGATGATCTTTTTTATATTTTCTGTTGTAGGATCTGCCCTCAAGTTTTCATATATACGGTTTCTACGAAGCCCAATAGATGAATTATATAGAAAATACGGATTTTTATTAACAGAAAAAAATAGTCCTTTATAAACCTGAAAGTTGAAACATATTCATATACACCACTCCTTAAAAATTGACTTTTTACACAAAAGGCAGTCCTTCGATTAATCTCCCGTAACTTTCATAAACTTTACGTGACTGTCACCTAGAAACTTTTAAATCTCCAAACCATTTCGGGCACTTTTTGGGTTTACCAAGCTTACAACTTCAGGATCCTTCAGGATATCCACGACTCGCTATTTTACCTCTTTTATATCCTTCGCTAAAAGTCCTGGGAATTTGTTCTAAGCTCGAAAACGACATTTATTTCTTTTAGGATGGATTTACCTTGCTTTTGGTTAACTGTTGTCTGAGGAATGATAAGAATAAAAGTGTCAGTTTAGGATGGCTCTTTGACGGGTGATTTGTATTCTTGAACTTGGTGTAGATATAATTTTTTTACTTATATTATAAAAAGATTTATAAATTACCCAGTATACAGGATGTTTCTTTATTATTAAGAAAAAATCAGGGCCGGGCTTTGAAGAAGCGAATCCTAGCGTCTTTTAAAACACTTAACTACTACAAGATGGTCTTTAAAACACCAGGAAGGCATCTTATTGTTGTCTCTTTTATATCCTTCGCTTAAAGTCCTGAGAATTTGTTCTAAGCTCGAAAACGACATTTATTTCTTTTAGGATGGATTTACCTTGCTTTTGGTTAACTGTTGTCTGAGGAATGATAAGAATAAAAGTGTCAGTTTAGGATGGCTCTTTGACGGGTGATTTGTATTCTTGAACTTGGTGTAGATATAATTTTTTTACTTATATTATAAAAAGATTTATAAATTACCCAGTATACAGGATGTTTCTTTATTATTAAGAAAAAATCAGGGCCGGGCTTTGAAGAAGCGAATCCTAGCGTCTTTTAAAACACTTAACTACTACAAGATGGTCTTTAAAACACCAGGAAGGCATCTTATTGTTGTCTCTTTTATATCCTTCGCTTAAAGTCCTGAGAATTTGTTCTAAGCTCGAAAACGAGATTTATTTTTTTTAGGATGAATTTACCTTGCTTTTGGTTAACTGTTGTCTGAGGAATGATAAGAATAAAAGTGTCAGTTTGGGATGGCTCTCCGACGGGTGATTTTATTCTTGAACTTGGTGTAGATTTATTTTTTTACTTATATTATTAAAAATATATAAATTACCTAGTATACAGGATGTTTCTTTAATATTGAGAAAAAATCAGGGCCGGCTTTGAAAAGCAAATCCTAGCGTCTTTTAAAACACTTAACTACTACAAGATGGTCTTCAAAACACCAGGAAGGCATCTTATTGTTGTCTCTTTTATATCCTTCTGCTAAAAGTCCTGAGAATTTGTTCTAAGCTCGAAAACGACATTTAATTTTTTTTAGGATGAATTTACCTTGCTTTTTGGTTAACTGTTGTCTGAGGAATGATAAGAATAAAAGTGTCAGTTTGGGATGGCTCTCCGACGGGTGATTTTTATTCTTGAACTTGGTGTAAATTTATTTTTTTACTTATATTATTAAAAATATATAAATTACCTAGTATACAGGATGTTTCTTTATTATTGAGAAAAAATCAGGGCCGGCTTTGAAAAAGCAAATCTAGCGTCTTTTAAAACACTTAACTACTACAAGATGGTCTTCAAAACACCAGGAAGGTATCTTATTGTTGTCTCTTTTATATCCTCCGCTAAAAGTCCTGAGAATTTGTTCTAAACTCGGAAACGAGATTTATTTTTTTTAGGATGAATTTACCTTGCTTTTGGTGAACTGTTGTCTGAAGAATTATAAGAATAAAAGTGTTAGTTTAGGATGGCTCTCTGACGGGTGATTTTTATTCTTGAACTTGGTGTAGATTTAATTTTTTTTCGTATATTATAAAAAAATATATAAATTACCTAGTATACAAGATTCTGGTGTAGATATAATTTTTTACTTATATTATAAAAAGATTTATAAATTACCCAGTATACAGGATGTTTCTTTATTATTGAGAAAAAATCAGGGCCGCACTTTGAAGAAGCAAATCATAACGTCTTTTAAAACACTTTACTCTACAAGATGGTCTTCAAAACACCAAGAAGGCATCTTCTTGTTGTCTCTATGATGTTCTTCGCTAAAAGTTCTGAAAATTTGTTCTAAGCTCCAAAACGACATTTATTTCTTTTAGGATGAATTTACCTTTCTTTTGGTTAACTGTCTAAGGGACGGTGAGAATAAAAGTGTCAGTTTATGATGGCTCTTTGGCGGGTGATTTTTCTATTTTTATTTGGTATAGATATATTTTTCTCTACCTATATTATAAAACGTCATAACATAAAAGAATTATAAATTAACCTAATTTGTTTCTACGCTGACACACAATTACCGAGATAGATTATAAATTTCATCTTTTTAGGTCATCTGGAAGTGGCTTAGTTTATTGATCTATGTCAGTCAGTGGAAAATTAACGACTTTTGGACTTTTTTATCCTTATAACCGTTATAAAATTTGGGTTTCTAGTTGTCTTTATGAATATAAACAAACACACGTAGTTTCATATCTTTACGTTAAATAGGTTTTGAGTTATGAACGGGTCAAAAGTGGTTCTTGCACACGTGTCGCTGTAGCTGTAGTTTTTTGCATGAACTTCGCTTGTTACGCTACCGCCTGTTTAGATACAGAAACATAAGTTTCCAATAAAAAGCGTAGAATTCGCCACACCCAGTACAGTCCGACGAGTTTGTTATTTTGCAATGCCGAATAGGTATCTTAAAAACCTTCATTAAGTGATGACTCAGGTGCATGACATCGCCCCCAAAGTACAAACACGTAGATTTGACACCCACCCATAAAATTATTATCCCTAAAAGTTTTCCAGTAATGATACACTACAGTGTATGTGCCATTGGCATTTATTATAATCTCCATAATAACTTAGTCTATTGTGTATGGACCCATTAAAAATCCATGGTCCAAAAGGACTGTCATATATTCTGTCATAAACAGAGAGCGCCATCTGTGCTATTTATGAATGCCTTCGGGGTAAAAATACCCCCTATTAAGGGCTCCGTGGCACCCTTTTTCTTTTATATGCGCGAACAAATTGTGTTATTAATATGATTAGGTGAAATCGTAGCTCCGAAATGAAATAAGTCGCTGTTTGGGATAATTTTGTATTAGATAGGGATTTACAGCACATTTAACTCTAATAGAATTATTTTGGGGTAAGATAAAGGAATTAATATTAACTTTAATAATTTTGGTGACTAATTTTTCATTATTTTTAGTGTTATTGTAATTCCAAAAATATAGACATAAAAAACAAAAACATACAGTAAACTTTAATAGGTTTGGCAAATATCATTATACAGGATGTTGAAGAAAAAATGCCAAAAATTTTAAGTGATTCCTGGTCTAAATTAAAAGGAAGTTTTATTGTCTTGCAACATATAACAAAAGTAAAAACCAATATTGGTAGACATTTTTATGTTGAATCCAGCGGTGTAGCCATTATTATTTTTAATTAAATATTTTTTAAAATGTGAACCAAACCATTTTTAAAGTCTAAATTATAGACGAACAAGAGCTTTTAAAAACTATATAATATTTAGTACTTATTTCATACTTTTTAACCAATAATCGATGTTTTTAATTTTAAAAATAAATTTTGACAATAGACCGTGAGCTAAGGTGCAAAATTTAGTCAGTTATTCCTGTCAGTCCATAACTCGTAAAATGCTTTAAGAGGTTGTACATGAATCGTTGTGAAGTTTTGATCCATATTAAACTTATGTTTTTTAAACGGAACTACCTTTTATATTAGTTTATTTTGGATTGTTGGAATAAAAATAAATTAAGTTTTATTAGCAATCCTATACCAAAACTAAAAGGTTTTTAAGATACTTTATAAATTTTTGATAAAATCATTACAAAGACAAAAATTAATATGTATACTCTCACCTTACTTACGCTTGGCTTTATACAGTGTGTCCAAGCTAAGGATCCTAAGCATGGGAATCTCAGTACCTATTGAAGATACAGCTTAGGGTAAATCAGGAAAAGTTGTGTTTTTTAAAGCCTTTTACATGTTTAAAAACTTGAAAGAACGAAAATTTGACTATATCCGATCTTATTTTTTCTGACTTTATTTGAAGAGATATAAAAAAAACTAATAACACTTTTCATTGGCACTTTTTAGCTACTACATGATGGTATTTTTAGATTTTATACCCGACGTTTCGTTTTCAACAAACCATCATCAACTTTATTTTTTTATATGGCTCGAAAAAAGTACACCCTGTATCTGATCCCATTTTTTATTACAAATAGAACGATGTATCACATGCCATAGTTTAATTTTTAGTTAAAGAAAAATTGCAGTTTTTCTATTTTTATTAAGTTATTTTTAAGTAGGCCTTGCAAACAAATGCTTGGACGTTAATACCTGTTACTGTATCTGCAACATAATTAATGATCATTATAAAATAGTATTTGTCATTATTACCCTGTTTGTCAAGTTGTTGTTTTTAGAGCAATTGTTCTTATTGTTACTGTTGTCTTTATACAAAATACGCATTACTAGGCTCAACAAAATCCGCGTGTTAAGAAAATATCGAAACATCAAGGACGTTTTGGGTTCAATATGTGGTGTGGAAATTTAGGAACTAAAATACCAGGTCCATGTATTTACCATAATTCTATTTATTTTGCAGCACAAAATGTAGCATGTTAGCATGTCAAACTTATCTTCATGGCTATAATGGCCATCCTGCATATTCGACCGTAATAATACAATAAGATATTAGCTATTCACCAATAAACAATAATAGAGACAACAGTAACAATAAGAACAATTGCTCTAAAAACAACAACTCGACAAACAGGGTAATAAGGACAAATACTATTTTATAATGATATTAAATTATGTTACAGATACGGTAACAGGTATTAACGTCCAAGCATTTGTTTGCAAGGCCTACTTAAAAATAACTTTAAAAAAATAGAAAAATGCAATTTTTCTTTTAACTAAAAATTAAAATATGACATGTGATACATCGTTGAATTTGTAATAAAAATGGGATCAGATACAGGGGGTACTTTTTTTTCGAGCCATATAAAAATAAAGTTGATGATGGTTTCTTGAAAACGAAACGTCGGGTATAAAATCTAAAAATACCATCATGTAGTAGCTAAAAAGTGCCAACAGAAAAGTGTTATTAGTTTTTTATATCTGTTCAAATAAAGTCAGAAAAAAATAAAATCGATATAGTCAAATTTTCGTTTTTGCCAAATATCTTAGCAGGCCATGAAAATTTTTCAAGTTTTTAAACGGCATGTAAATAAGCTTTAAAAAACACAACTTTTTCCTAATTTAACCTAAGCTGTATCTTCAATAGGTACTGAGGCTCCCATGCTTGGGATCCTATCTTGGATACACTGTATATTATGTAAAATTAATAGAAAATTTAACCAGAACTAACCAGAAAAATCACCAACATTTAATTTTCTTACTAAAAATTATACAGGGTGTCCAGAAACTAATAATAAATAATATAATAATTTTTATGAAAAAAATTAAATGTAGGTAAAGGTAAGATATATTAAACTTTTATGTTTGTCAAGAATTTTTCAAAAATCCCAAATATCTTAAAAACCTTACATTTTTGATAAAGGTATCGCTAATAAATTTACGTTCTGTTTATTTCTACCATCCAAAACTGAACTAATACACAGGGTGTTTCACTTAAAAAACACAAGTCTAATATAAATATTTTTTGGAGCACCCTGTATAATTCCACCATCGTCGCCGCAGCTGACGCTCACAACAATTCATGTACAACTCTTTTGAAGCATTTAACGAGTTATGGACTGAGAAAAAAGCTGGTCACGGCTTACGGACCATAATGGGCCATGATATAGACAGCTAAAACACCCCAACTCTAAACCAACGAAAAAACAAAAGAAACATCAGGAAAATTAAAAATCAGCCATAAAATAAAACAATCCAATATTTCCTTCGCTCTTTTATCTCCGGTTTTTATTTAAGTCCTCAATTATCCTCCACTTTTACTATGCCACGACTTTAAAGTTCAAATTTATTACTTCAATATACAAATATCGAAGTTCGTGTCGTCTAACAGATGGCGTCAAAAAAAGACGATGTATCCCTTTTAATATAACTAGCGGAAAACTTTTAAAACATTTTCCAATATTTTTAAAGGGAACCAGCTGGCGCCTCTATGCGTTTTTTTCTGCAGCAATAAATTTGTCAAGTACGTGCCTGAAAATCCTATAGAAAGGGAATCTTGCTATAGCTGAATCCCAAGAACGACCAGAACACGAATAAGGGATAAAATCAGGGACGTGCAGTTTTATAACCAAAGGTATTTTGTTTTAGGTAAAATACTTTTGGGTTTTTAGAGTAAAGTGTAATGTATACAAATATTAACTGATTCTGGACATGTACAGGGTGTTTTTTTCTTGGTTGGGATTATATGGTACAGGCTAAATGGTAAGAGATACAAAAAAACTAAGATACGTGTCCCCTTTTCTTTTTTAGTGTTTAGTTTAATGCCACAATCAGATCAACGCAAATTTAATTGATTTAAAAGATACAGGCAGATTCTAAAAATTTGTTCCCTTTCTATTATGTTTAATTACTCGGACACTGATGGAGATAAAGCCAAACTTCAAATTAAAAAGTTTTATCACTCTTTACGTGGAATCCAGTGGTGTATCTAAAATAATTATAAATTGCAATTTTTTAATATGACACCCCTTTATTTGATTATCTCAATCTCTTGTGATGACAATAATATATACAGATTGTCCACGGTTGGGGTTAAATGGACAAAAAATAGTTCTTCATAAAAACGTTTGCTTGTAAAAAAATAGGATTCGCAAAGGAAAATGTTGATTTTGTATACAAGGTTCGCAATAACTTAAAAAGAAACATTTTCCTCCAAAAGTAAACTACCTTTATTTTTAGTTTTTAAGCAAAATGTCATACGGAAATTAAAACTTTACTTTTGCCATTTTGTAAAAGCTGAATTTTATATTATGTTGTGAACCTATCAGAAGATATTTCCTTAGTCGCCAGACAGTTTTGACAGTTCCAACCCCTTGACAAACAAACATTTTGGGGTGGCCCAATGGTCCGAAAAAGTCCAATATTTTAGTTATTTAACAAGAGACAAGATATGACAAAAACTCTTATATAAGGTTTGAAGGGTTTCCAAATATGTATGTATACAGACAGTCCCAAAAAAAGTTATTGCTGTAGGATTAGCTTTTTTAGAACACTCTGTATACATCAAAATATTTTCAGGGCATGCTATTAAGAAACTCTACAACTTTTATACAAGACTTTTGTCATATCTTATTAAATCACAGAAATATTAAACTTCATCGGACCATGGAGCCACACAAAAATCCGTGTCTGCCCAGGAATTCAAACTGTCAAAACTGTCTGCCGAATAGGAAAATACTTTCTAATAGGAACCCAAGAAACATATATAAAATTTGGCTTTTACAAAATATCGAAAGTTATGTTTTAATTAATTTACCTTTTGGTACCTGGTACCTGCCAACGCCACTATGAGTCAAACTTCATAGTCTCCCATCTTTCCTACCTATGTTGGGAGCATGCGCTGACATACAAAATGACGAAGGTCTGCCACTTACGGGAACTTACTCCATTAGTATTTATTGACAGTATCTTGATTTTAAAAAGGTAAAATATTGGCGGTAAAAACTAATAAATTAAATTAATTACTCGTGATAAATTTGAATGCTAGTTTTTTGTAAAGCAAATCAATAAATCAGACAGGTGCAAATGAAACAATCTTTTTTTTAGTTCTTAAAAAATATATTTTTTATATGCGCGCCCCTGTTTCTTAAAGGGATGTTGTTAAAGACGTGCGAGGCAAGACGCAGATGTGACCAGACGCGAAGGGTGGAAGTCTTAACGGCCTTCATTTTATAACTTTTTCGATCAAGTAATTTGGTTAATGATTGACAACCCGGGATCTCGACGAAAAAGGGAAACAAGATTGAAAGGGATGCTTGTTCTTTAAATTTATTTTTAATTTTCTGAAAACGCATTTTAAAATAAAAAGATAATTTAAATTTAAATTAAATAAAAAGCAGACGTACCTACTTACTCCTTGGAAATTTTTTATAGTTTATATACAACGTGACTGAAAAATAATTGGGTGCTAAAGAGGGCTTTAAAAACCTCAAAAGGCGTCTTCTCTCTGTTACCACGATATAGACATATTAGCAAGCAGAGACTAAAGGGATATTTTCTTTGTTAGCTGCTTACAGCAGCTGTAAGCACTCACATTTTTTGACAACTCAATGACGTCAGTCTTACAGCAGCTCACAGCGGTTGTTAGCGGCCTCTGGAGATGTCTAACCACTGTCTAACAGGTTGAAAAAACAAAGAGGGGAAATAGAGCCGAATTTGAGGTTAAAAGTCAAACAAAATTGACTAAATGTATATTACAGTTTCCGTTCGTTCTCGGTAGTGATTAGACGTTGGAAGGGAGCTCTACCGGGCTCTCACGTGGATTCGTGCATGGAGGATGTAGAAGACGTTCTGGTGCCCCGAGGAAGATAGGAAACTCACTGCTAAATTGAAAAGGCATCTTTTTTCTGGAGCTAGGCACTGTGAGTGAAGATTCCTATAACCTGACGTTTTTCGTTTTGGCGTACTGCACGAGGTATTCTTCAATGGCGGAGAATGGAGGCGGGCGCTGCGGGTGACGTCAGTACTGAAAGAAACCGGTTATGCGCGATACCAGCAGCAGCTCTTGGGAAGATGGCCGCAATTTATGCATTTCATAGCTTTGTTATTGACATATGCTAGGAACTTCTGGGAGCTACAAAGCTCGACTATCCAGAGGTTTCAACGACAAAGTCCTGGAAAACTTATAAGCGACATCGCTTATATGATCGGAAGGGAGAGAGCTGGCGATTCACTAGCATGAAAGCCATAAACAAGCAAGCAAGCAAGCAAGCAAATGTATATTAATAACAATAACAATTGTATATGTGGGAAACCATGTAAAGGATTAATTTAACTGCAATTAAAGATATTGCGCATTTTTCTTTTAAAACTGGAGTTACCATTTTTAGTTTATACTATTATTTTTTTAATGTCATTTGTCATTGGCGGTAAGCGCTTTTATTTTTTCAATTTACATTATAATGACGTCAGCTGTTAGACAAGCTTATTAATTAATTAATTAATTAAAATATAACCTTCGATCGGATTGAACTTGATTTAAATCGCTTGAAATAGTATATAATATAATATAATGATGTACCTTTAGTCAGAGAAATACTTTTTATTTCATTATGCGAAGACCATATTTTGAAAGAAAATCAAAAGACAAAATTTGCCTAAAAGTGAAAAAATATATAAAAATAATTTTTGTTTGGTGAAAACTCAGAGACGTACCATATTTTAAAAAAAAATCTTTTAGTTACATCTCCTTGGACGCTTTTGGAAAAACGTCTTTTAAAGTATAGTGTCAGCTTTTTTTTAATTAAAATATGTGAGTGGTATCACTGCAATCATAACAAATAATATATATATATATATATATATATATATATATATATATATATATATATATATATATATATATATATATATATATTTTACTTTGCAACCATATACCTCAAAAGCGGATTGTGGCCAGGGCCTACTTAACCATAGTTTAAATTTACGTGTCTTCGCATGCGCTATAACATATTTCAAGTAAACTGTGTGAAGACCTTTTTTTAAGTTTTGGTAACAAAATATAATAAATTCATGTCTAGGGGCAGGCCAGAACTAACCTGGCTAGGGCGCTAAGGGCTTCCAGAACTCTTGATCAGTCGCTAATTGTGGCAATATAAAAGGGATATTTTCTTTGTTAGCTGCTTACAGCAGCTGTAAGCACTTTCATGTTTTTGACAAATCAATGACGTCAGTCTTACAGCAGCTCACAGCGGTTGTTAGCGGCCTCGGGAGATGTCTAACCACTGTCTAACAGGTTGAAAGGACAAAGAGGGGAGATATAGCCGAATTTGAGGTAAAAAGTCAAACAAAATTGACTGAATGTGTAGTAATAACAATAACAATAATATGTGTGGGAAACCATGTGAAGGATTAATTCAACTGCAATTGAAAGTGTTGTGCATTTTTGTTAGGTTATATTATTATTTTTTTAATGTCATTAGTCGTTGGCGGAAAAACGTTTTTATTTTTTCGATTCACATTTTAATGACGTCAGCTGTTAGACAAGCTTGTTAGCACCTGTAACACAGAAGAATTAGAAAAATATGCCTATAAACCTAAAAATGTTAATTAAAATAAGCTTTAAATCTAGCAAACAAATTTAATAATCATAAAGCAAGGCTTTGTGTGTTATGTAAAAGTTTTTGATTTTGAAATTTGAGAAAAAACATGATTTTTTGATTTGCCCCCTATCAAGAAAAAAAATCTAAGTTTTAAAAGCGAATTCTCTATTTGTATTTTTTTCGTAAATTTGATCAAATTTTATTAAAAATTTTCAAATTGTGTAAAATTATGTGTATTTTTCAAAAACTATAGCCAACTATTTTTTTATTCTACACTCGTTTTTGCAAGCCCTTTAAATGTCTTTAATTGTCAAAAAACGCAGATACCTATTTTTGCCAAATTTGTGACTTGACAATAAAATTTGAATATAATTACGAAAAAAATATTGATAAAGGATTTGTTTTTAAAATTTAAATTTTGGGGGGCAAACCTAAAAATTAACTTTTCTTGTTTTTGCAAATTACATTAAAAAAATCCTCCTCAAGGCCAATATTATCTTGTATAGTCTATATTATGTCTGCGTCTTATGCCTCACATTTTAGATAAAGAAGATTAAAAATCCTCGGTAATAATACGTTTAATCCATATGTCGCATAAAGCGAATTTTCTCTCGACATATAATAAAAACGGTTTAGTGCAAAGCGCACGTCACGCCCTCTAGCATCATAGACCAAACAACAAAAGCAACGATTCCTTACACGAAACGTCCATTATAAAGTGATTAGCGCCCCGTTCGCAGTAATGAAAGTGCAATTAAGTCAGTAAATAACAGAATGCAGCTTACTGCGATTATTATAACCGAGTTAAGCTGGATGCATATGGTGTAAATTTTCGCATGTTAGTTGCATGATGCACAGATGCCTCGACTAAACGGAATTTTATTAGGTTTTTGAGAAACACTTCAAGAAGGGAGAAATGGTAATTTGTTCGATCTGTCTTATTATTAGAGATTGCACGCCTGACGGCCTTGAGCTAGTTTTAAATGGTGAGGAAAGAGGGTAAGCAAGAAGCAAAAGAAAACTATGTAGCGGAAACGCAAGAAAAATAATAAATTTAAATACATGCCTAGTTTTCTTCACGAAAATTAATAATATCCCACCAAAAACATAAATGTGAAAAAGGTAAGCCAAGTTCAGTACAAAATTCAAAGGTGTATGACATCTTAAAGTAGGTTAGATTGGACTTGGCCACTTTTTATCTTTGGACAATCCACGAAGGCTGAAAGCCTAAATACTAACGTACCGTGGGTGTCTTAAGCAAGGTAAGAGGAAGTTTGTTAACACGGGACTTAAAAACTTGAAGATTTGGGGAGAAGGAAAGACCTCCGCTGGCAGTAGGTTCCACAGTCTAGAAACTCTAGGGATAAAAGAACGAACGAAATGGGAAGTTCGGGGCCTGTGCAATTGGACCGTATAGGGATGCATACGTGTGGCACCACAAGTTTCTCTGTTGGGAGCGGCAAGAGGAGGGACTATACTGGATAATTCGTCGGAGCAGAAGCCGTAAAAGTATCTATAAAAGAGCGATAGATCTCCCACAGCTCGACGATGGGCAAGAGAAGGAAGTCTTTGAGTAAGTAAAGGATCATTAATAAGACGAACAGCTCTTTTTTGAATGGCATCAAGAATGCTGAGGGTTGTAGGGGATGCCACTCCCAAGACATGAGAACAATATTCCAGGGAGGGTCGAATTTGGGACACATACAAAGTGTATAAATTGGAAGGAGAAAAATACTTTTTGGCTCGGAAAAGAAATCCAAGCTTTTTGAAGCCGCGGTGGCTATAGATACAATGTGTTTATGCCAGTTAAGGTTATTCTCAAATGTGACGCGCACAAGGTTGAATGTGCCCCCGCTCTGCAAAACCTGGCCACTCATAAGCAAAGGGTGAGTGTTTGATGATTTTTTCGCGAGGATATAAATTACTTTATAAAATAACTGATGTAATAAAAACTATGCAAGTCAAACCTAATCTACTTAAAGATCTCATACATATTTGGATTTTGTACAGAAATTGGCACTCATTTAGATCTCCATTCTTTTTGCGGCGAAGCCCACAGCCTAGCATAATTTTAGTATTGAACTTGGCTCACCCTTTTCACATTTATGTTTATGGTGGGATAAGGTTTTCAAAAAATATTTCAAGTAGAGAGAAAGGGTAATTTGTTCGATCTGTCTTATTACTAGGGATTGAACGCCTGACGGCCTTGAGCTAGTTTTGGATGATAAGGAGGAAAAAGACTAGGTAGGAATCACACCTTTCAAAAAGTAACTAAAATTACTATTGCGTTATAAAATGGTAGTTTATACGAGAAGCAGGACGATAAGTACTAAAAAAACCAAATATTTTAGAAAAGTGGCGATTTATTTCCTTTTGTTTAATGTTTCAACTTTTTTAACTCTTCTGACCACGTATTCTCGTGGTTTACAAAGAAGGACTCCTTGGCGGCAATGGCTTCCTCATTAGACTCAGATTTCTGACCGGTGAGTGACTTTTGCAAGTTTGGAAACAAAAAGAAGTTGCATAGAGCCAAATCAGTAGAGTACGGTGGATGGGGCAGTAGTTCATAGCCCCAGTTCTACCAATTTGACCGTGGCGACAGCAGAGGTGTGAGCCGGTGCGTTATCATGATTAAAAAGCACTTTTTCTTTGCCAAATGAGGTCATTTTTTTCTGCAATTGAGCATCAAACCGACCCAATAATTCCGCATAGTAGAGCCCTGTAACTATTTTGACCCTCTGCAGGTAGTCTATGTAGATCACACCTTGTGAATCCAAGAAAACGGTGGCCATCATCTTTCCGAATCATTGGACAGTATTTGCCTTCTTCGGAGCACGCTCACCGGGTGAAGTCCACTGTTTTGACTGCTCCTCGGTCTTTGGTGTGCACCAGTGAATCCATTTTTCGTCGACGGTCACGAAACGACGCAAAAACTTTTTGGGTTGCGCTTACATAGAGTCAACCACTGCTCCAAAGTGCTCTTATGGTTGTGCCTGTTGCCCGGAGTGAGCAACTACGGCACCCCTCCTGCCGACAGCTAATCTTTTAAGATGCCTAGTGTCTCAGCAATCTTACGCAACTTCAATCGACGGTCTGCCAATACGAGATCGTGGATTTTTGTTAGGTTATCTTTCGTGGTAGCCGTTTTAAGAGCTCTTGGAAGTGGCTTGTCAAAAACTGATGTGCGACCACTATGAAACTCGTTAAACCAACTATTTAGTGACTTTTATTTCAAGATGTTCAAAACATCATCGGACCGTTACACCGCACACATAAACACACACCGTGTCTTTGTTTAATAATTAAATAAATGTTTTTATTGCCAGTAAACCACAAAATTTCAAAAAGTCATTAAAAAATCCAAAAAACCCAAGATATAATACAAGCAAGATAAAAGGTTTGGCTATATTAGAAAATATTCTCGTGTGGGGTTTGATAGAAGGTAGTTACTTCAGTTATTTTAATAACGAGGGCTATTGCGGCAGGATTCTATAAGGAAAGTCAAGAGAAAAAAAGGTGTGTCTAATTTTTTTAATTGGAATTTTTTAATTCATATTTATATAAAACAAAATTATTAAACTTTTCCTAAAGTAAAACAAAGTTTTGAAATATATACAAAGGGAAAATAGGTGTTGCGGATTCCACACCAACTTTATCTTAATAGTTTCAGCGCACTCAAAATTTCCGGGATTCCTCAACATTATATTAATATTATCCTTTGCCTAAGCTGGTAACATACTTGGTTAAATTTCAATTAAAATGATGGAGGCAAAGTTTGGTGATATGTTTTTCGGCATCACAGGTATTTATTACTTAAGTTTAATAAACCAATTTTATTGATGTTGACAGGGCTATAAGTAATTTTTATATATATTTTTCTCTTAGTTATAAGATAATAAATTATTTTGGTTTTATTTTTATTTTTTTTTATCTTTTTGACATCCCACGAAGGCATATGCCTAAATACCAGAGTACCGTGGGTGTCGGGTTATTAGATGTTTAACCCATCGTTCCCCTGTTCCGTCAACGTTGTCCAAGCACTGAAACATGCAGTTATGCATTTCACAGTACCTTTTAGACAACGCGGTAGTGCCACCACGATCGTTATTTTTAAATAACTACTACCTAAATATGTCTCCCCGGTGGGAATCGAACCGTCGACCTCTGGCTTCGAAGATCAAAGCTCTGTCCACTGCGCCACGGAGGAGACAATTATTAATTAGAAAATTAGACAATTATTAATTAAAAAATTAATTAGAAATAGACTTATATTCTTTTAATATAACTGTACAGGATGTTAAAATTCGGCGCTTTTTTAGAGAACTTATCTTTCTGTATGTTTTTTTAACTTGTTGCTCCATAACTTTTTATTTTTAGATAATAATACAGGATGTTTCTTAACAAATCCGGAGAATTTTAAAAAGTGAGTCCTTGTTTAAAAAAAAGGAAGTTTGCTTTATAAACATGAAGTCACAAATCAACTATTAGGAGATATTGCGAAAAAAATTATCTTAAAAAACATTGTGTTTAAACTAATGAGTAATGTGAAATAAAAAATATATAACAAATGCCTTAATAGGTGAAAGCAGACAAATATATATAAAGTTTCCCGTTCTGACACGGTGAGATTTACATTTTTTTTATTTGAAATTGGTAAGTTAAATAAAAAAAAACAGAATTTAAAAAAGTTTTGGATTAAATCAGGCTGTCGAAATTTCTATTTTTGAGGTCCTTGCGTTAGTTTCTCTTTAAATTTGGTTAGCAAGAACGATAGAGGTAGTCTATTTCCACCACTTTCATTAATTCTGAAAAAAATGAACAGGGAAATTTTTTCGCGTTTTTAGAAACACCCTGTTTAATATGTACAGTGTTGGTCCGTATATTTAGAAAGCGCTTGTCTCGTTTATTATACAAAGTAAAAAGAAACTTTACATACAAAAATTTTGGAAAATCATCCAAACCGTCAAAAAAATATATTTTTGCAGATACAGAGGGAGCCAAAAGTGTGTGGAGAAGAAATTTTTAATTTTTTTAATTGGAATACCCTGTATATTATGTCACCTTTAAAAAGCCTTTTAAAAAGCTTTACAAAAATACCACATTTTATATATCTATCTTTAGTAGTTTTCGAACTATGACCACCTAAATCTGAAAAATAGTACATATAAATTCCATTATCCTACCTATGGCACTAGGGTGACACTGTACACATATTTGAAAGGCCATATTTCCAAAACTATTAAAGATAGATATATCAAATGTGGTATTTTTGTAAAGCTTTTAAAGACTTTTTATGGTGACTTAATGTACAGGGTATTCCATTAAAAAAATAAAACTTTCTTCTCCACACATTTTGGCTCACTCTGTATCTGAAAAAATCAGAAAAAATATATTTCTTTACGGTTTGGAAAATTTTCTAAAACTTTTGTATTTAAAGTTTCCTCCTACCTTGTATGATAAACGATATAGAGGGTGTCTAAATATACGGACCAACTCTGTGCAAATAAACAGATACATAAAAATGCATTATGTTAAAAAAATATTAAAAACCATATTGCCATCTGCATTAAAAGTTGTAAAAAGTTTTCAGAACTAAACAGTCGTTATTAATAAAAAAGTAATAAAGAATTTAAAAAAACGAAAGGAATTAACAAACACTTTGTAGCAAGTAAACGACACAAGATAGCAAAAATAGCGGCTTTCATCAGTAAGTGGGGTTAAAATTTGTATCTGGCAAGTCAGTTTTTGTGACTGTCGGTTAAATAATAAATAAAGGTTCAACACGAAACAACCATTTGGCTTGGCTAATTAAAATAAAAAGTATTTTTTTAAATTATTTTTAAAATTAAGAGCAGATAATCTTCGTTGATAACATCATAAACCTCTCTGTAATACCTACAAATTCCACACTCCTAAATGGCAACATTTCATTCTGAAACACCCTGTATAATTTGGATGTGTGCCATACAGAAAGGGTTTTTTTTCTAAACGGATGCCTAAATCAACTTTTACTACGTACATCTTTTTTGAATAATAAGAATATTTATCTAAAAGGCAAATACAGAGTGGCTCAAATTTTTTTTTTAATGTGTGCCAGATACCACAAGTAGCACCGTTTAGATTGTACAAATAAATTGATAGCCGAGTCTGGTTTTTATTCTCTAGCCGATCATTGTGACAGTACACGAAATATTAATAGGTTTGTTCGCGGGTTTGATTCTGAACCGGTTCTGGGACTATTCGCATGCGCAGTGAAAAAAGCAGCGTTCGCGGTTAGTAAAATCCTGAATTTTTAGTAATAGTTCTGTGTTCGCGAGTTACAATGGAATCAGTTCGTTACCGGTTCGTAACCTGATTAGCAGTCCTGGGATTTTTGTTAGAACTAAAAGTTCAGTTCGGAATTTCATGCGCATTGTCGACATGGTCAGCTGTTTTCTGTTTTTGTGGTACAGAAATAAACCGTTGTATTACAGTTTATTTGTTTCTGCCACTTTTTATGCGGGTTAATATACCTGTTGACTATTTTTTTATATTTTTGTTACTCTGAGCGTATATAAAAAAGGATTTTTAATTGTATTCCATATGAATGTATGTATGCAATAAAATAAATAAAGATTTAATTAAAAAATATAGACAATATTACAAGATTTTACCATTTCTTGTTGTTTGAATTTTATCTTTAGTTAAATACACATACTTATGTTAAAAACTAGAGGAGGCAGGGAATCCCTCGTCTTCCGCCGAGAGACCTCGAGTGGCTTTCGACAGTATAACAATTTATCTCTTTGTTCGAATTTAATTTTTTTTGTGTAGTATCCCATTTAACCATGAAAAATTCTAGCCGAAAGGCTAGGTTAGAATACATCCTCAGCTGTATAGAAAATCGTTCGCGGTAAATAAAAATTCCGAACTAATAAATAACTAGACATGCGCTTTAAAATAATTCTAAACCAGTTCGGTTCTGGTTCAGAATCGGTTCATTACCAGACCCGCAAACAAAGCTAATAACATTCTTTATAAACATCTAAAACCGGATTAAATTTTTCCGAAATCAGCCATTTTTGGACTGAGGTAAACCGGGGTACAGACGGTTATGCAAAACAGTCACATTTGTATAAAAAGTCAATGCTAGCGCGTAAATATGGTTGTGTGTATTACAAAATATAATAACTGTTTATACAAATATGACAATTTGGCATGACCGTCTGTATCCTGCTTAAGTTGAGTTAGATCGTCATATTTTAGTCTTAGAAATTTGTGGGAGAATTTTCTTCGCGCCCTTTAGAGACAACTGGTATACCTTTCTTGTTTATTTATTTTAAAAAATTTTATATGATAACATTACTTTAAAGGATGCAACTTGCTTTTCATGATTTACACGTATTTTACCAGTGTCTCTTCCAATCGCTTTATCTTTTATTTATATATTTCTGTTTCTTTTCATACAGAGTAAATTCTTTGATGATTCGACCTTTTCACACCTCAGTAAATCTTCGTATAAAGAAGACAGATAAAACTAAAAACACCCTATCATCCAAAGACTTTAAGAAAAACGTACCACTTGTCTTTTTCTAAATTTACTATCATCAAAATTTATGTTAGACCGTCTTGTTGCGGTAAATGTAATTTATGTGTTTACATCAGAATTTTTATGATTTATACAAAGTGGTCTGATATTTTTGTCGCCTAGAGCACTACCATCCACGTAGAAATATCTTCGTTATTTTATGTCTTTATAATATTAATGATATAAAATATTGCGGATAATTTTATACTTTAAAATTTAAACCTCAATTAGGTCAATTAAAATTAAAATTATCCGTATGTACGTAATGTATTTCGAAAGATTCTAGCCCGAGGTTTTAAAGTTTAAAATGAAAGTATTATTTTTCTTCAATATACAGGGTGTTTCTAAAAGGTACGGAAAAAAATCATACAATAAATTCCTGAGGCCAAAATATGGCGATTCAATTCAACTTACCTTACCTCTTCGTAGTTAAATAAAAACTTTTTTCTACGAGCGTACGGATAAGTCTACTTTTCCGCACCCATTTGAGTGCGCAAAGTTGCACTTTTCCGCACGGCGTGCCGAAAAGTAAAACTACTTTAAAATCTTACAGGTAAGCAAGATTTATATGTATTTTAGTAATTGTAGGCTATTTCATGCAATATACGAAGCCATTGCAAGATTTAGTTTATTTTTTTTTGTTTGTTACTTCGTAATTTTCAATATTTCAACTAAAACACAAAAAAAAACCATTTTTTAATTACCGTGTATAATAATAATAATAAATGATTATGACAAGTCAAGCAACAATATGTAATCTTGGTGATTTTATCACATGACAGATTTTTTCTTCGTTTCCATATGAACAAGCAATTGCACAAATGAATTTCAATACAAACAAGCATTTTTAATAAAAAGACGTCATAGTATCTTTTTTAATTAAATAAAAACCCGACAAAAATAATTATTTAAAATGAGTAGTTCCGATGAGAAGATACCAGATTCTATCCTGGATGCAGCAAATACCGTAAGTTTGAATTTATTACCAGCAAAATCTCGTGAAAAATATGAGACTCATTATAGTCATTTCAAAAACTGGTGCTCCAGCAAGGGGACAAAAAGTATTAGAGAAGAAGTGTTCTTGGCCTATTTTGCGGATTTGCAAGAAACATATAAACCTAATACATTATAGAGTAAGTACTCTATGCTAAAATGTGTCCTCAAAGTGAAAAAAAACCGTGATTTAAGTTCATATTTCAAGCTAATATCACTACTTAACCACCAAAACGTACCGGCCAAAAAAATTAAAAATTTTCAGCAAAGAAGAAGTTTCAAGATTCATGAAAGCAGCAACTGATAATATTTACCTTCTAATAAAAGTTGCTACAATTTTTGGATTAGCCGGTGCTTGTAGGAGAGATAAACTTATAAAAATAATGATTGATGACATACAGGATAATGAAAATTTGATAGTGGTAAAAATTCCCGACAGTAAAAATAACACTTCTAGAATCTTTGTAGTGTCCGATGAAACAAATAACGGACTTTATCTGCAATTGAACCGTAAATATGCAAATTTGCGAAAACCACAAACCCCACACAGACGGTTTTTTGACCAGTATAGACAAGGGGCATGCTGTACGCACTGTGTGGGAATAAATTGAATAGGTAAAATGCCTTCAGAAATTGCTGCATACCTAAAATTAAAAAATCCAGAAGAGTATACTGGACATAGTTTTCGTCGATCCTCTGCGACTATGTTAGCGGATTCTGGAGAAGGAACTACCAATATCAAGCGACTTGGGGGCCGGAAATCAACTGCTATAGCTGAGAGCTACATTGATGAATCCACAAATTGGAAAAAGGATATGTCGAATAAAATATTGACCATAAACAATTTCCCTCCTGAGCTAAGTCAACCTTCATCAAGCCGTGCAATAAGCGCTTCCATAAGCCACCCGCTAAATGAACTTACAGGTTCTGCAATTAATTTACAATATGTTTATAACTGTTCTTTTGTTGTAAATGTTATCAACAAATAATTTCCATTTATAAATATGTTGTAGTAGTTCATTCAGATTAAACATACTTAAAAAAATAATCATATCATTTTGCGCACTTGCTAGGAAAATAACTATTACCCCCATACCTATGAATAATAATATGGTAAATACCTTTTAGTACACATATTGTTTTAATTATACCTTCTGTTTTTTGCAAATACTCCAAACAATTTATTAAATCTTAATGCCTTTAATATATTTACATTCGATTAACCAAAAAATCTATATTATCTGTGTAAAGAAAAAAGTTGTCCGGCTGAGAAGAAAATGTGTGTATATTACGCGAAACACGACTTTTCCAACTTTTGGGATCACGACATCTTTGAATTGGAGATTCGTTACAAAAAAGTATCAAAAAATTTTTGTAGAGAATTTAATGATTTACAAGTTTCGTTAAAATATTTTTGCAATACCACTTACAAATAAAGGTCTGACCACATATAACCGCACCAAGGCTGCATCGAGACAGGATTCACAATGATACGAAAGTGTGGCAGATTATTTCAGAAAAAATTAAAATCACTTTTTATGCCCTCAAAAATATAAAAAGCATTTTTGTCAAGTTGAGTCTATTGTTTTATATATGTATCTTTTCTTGTTTAAATTAAACAAATTTTTCTACTTATCTCTGTTTCTCTTTATCCAAACCTTTGAGTGTAGTATAGATAAAACTGGGTAACCTTATTTGTAACGGTTTATTTTATGATCAGGTGTAATTTAAGGCCCGGATAACAGACTCATATTACTGAAATTTTATTAAATACAAAACTTTTTGCACCGCTTCCCCTGCATTTTACCAGCGAGACGCACGGCAATGGGCTCGTTGTGGTTATGTGTGGCCAGACCTTAACAGTAATAACAGACACAAACAACAATTTTTTGAAATTTAATCCCGAATAACTATTTTAGCAGACATATGATCGATGGGGATTTTGACGTATTATCTTTAATCGTTAATTTAATGTTTATGCCCAATTTCTATGCAAATTATTGCAAGGTTGGCCGTATTTTTATGTATATTTTGATCGGACTCCCGATCGGTTTAAATTTTAGAAGGGGAGGACGAACTTTGGGTCTTCACTGTATAATATTTAAATATAACTTAAGGTTCTCACTGTATGTTTTTATTGTCCAAATTATTTTGGTAGTCCCTGTATATTTAAAAAGTTAAATTAAAAAATAATAGTAACGTTTCTGCCGAAAAAACAATTTTTCACCGTTCATTCTTTACCTTCAATTATTGCAAGGCCAATTTGTTCCTTAAAATAGCTTTGTATACAAATGCAAATTCTTCCACCAGCATTTTGTTAAGCCACACGGCTTAATTATCCCAAAGCAATTAAACTTTTACTGTTCCAAGAAGTTGCATAAAACAAAGTCATTATAACCCCTATAATTGTGGCATCCCTCTAAGCAAACAAAACTAATTAATCTATTAAGCTGATCGAGCGATATTTTTCATCAATTGAGTAAACAGTCTTCCTTGCGTCAGCAAAAAGTGCCATAGCTATAGTGTCAGTCATAATGAGGGGAGGGTAAAGACAATTTAATTTTGGTAAATGCTGGTTACAGAAAAACAATATTTTAATTAAATCTTATTGGGGTAAAAACGTACGGAACCGATATACGGGGTGACACTTAAAATATTTTAAATAAATCAGTGGGTAGTTACATTTTAATATTTAAACACGTCGTAGCCTTCTAGGGCACTTATGACGGTATATAGATTTGGAAAAAATTAAAAAAGACTCCTAAGAGTACGGGCACATACAATGGCATCGGACGGACGGTACGGATCGGAAGAAACAGTAGCCCCAGCAAAATTAAAGGACAAAAAAAATACCTAACCAGCACTAACCATGACTCTCTTTCCCCCTATACTCCGTAATAATAACAAAACTATTGTAAAGCAATAAGACTAATACTGATTTAAGAATTTTTACACATGGGTTTTATTCAAATTCGATTTGTCTAATGCGCATTACAGCGCTCGTGTAAATTTAGAACGAATATGTCCGTCTATATTATTAGATATAAAAAAAATCCTTCATCTAAAAAAAAATTAAAAAAAAACATAAACGTCCAAGAAAACTATACAAAAATTAAAAAATATTATTAAACTATATGCACACCTTTGGGGTACCAAACAAGAAAAAATAATTATGCATTTTGTACAGGTGATCAAACCAGAATAAAAAGAGTCAAAAGAGATAAAATTTTATTAGGTGTCCAAACAACAAGTTTCCAAACAAAATAAGAGTAGCAAAATTAAATGACACCTACACATGTGAGTCATAAATTAGTCATGGGTAAATCCTAAGTCAGCGCCTTTTAACCCAGAGTGGAAACCTCTGAGTTAAAACCTCCAGGTAGGAGTTATCTCAAAGACTTATCAAATGATCTTGTGGGCGTCACATTTGAAAGTAACCTTAACTGGCATAAACACATTGTATCTATAGCCACGGCAGCTTTAAAAATCTTGGATTTCTCTTTCGAGCCAAAAAGTATTTTTCCCTTTTAATTTATACACTTTATATGTGTCCCAAATCCGACCTCCCTTGGAGTATTGTTCTCATATCTGGGGTATGGCTTCCCCCACAACCCTAAGCATTCTGGATTCTATTCAAAGAAGAGCTATTCGTCTCATTAATGATCCTTCACTTACAGAAAGGCTTTCCTCTCTTGCCCATCGTCGGGCTGTGGGGGATCTATCGTTTTTTATAGGTATTTCCATGGCTTCTGCTCTAAAGAATTATCCAGTATAGTTCCTCCACTCACGGTTCCCAACAAATGCCACCAAAATAAAACAATATATTTGTAATAGAATAAAATAATTATAATTTGGCCGGAATCGGTCGTAGTATCCGTGATTATAATAGAGATACGGGTATAGCCTCATATGGCTTATAATTTTTTAAATTCCTTTTATTAAAAAATCTAAAAAAATCTTAACTAACCAGAACTTACCATGACTCTACGTATGTGACAGTTTTGCATGACCGTCTGTAGCGCTTCAAACCAAATAAATTACACGCACAAAAGAGAAAAGTTAGTTCTGGTTGGTTCTGATTACACGTGCTTGTGCTTTTTAGTGTAGTCTGATTCAACGGATATCCGTAAAATGAGTAACAGCCACGGAAAAAAATTAAGTGCATCTGTAAATACAATACAGATACAAAAATAGATATTGGGACTGTTAAAACTTTTCGTGACTTTAACGAATTTCCTAGATATAACCATGGATGTACTTATGTTAAATATTAAAGACTATAGTGAATATTACAAGGATATTTCTCAATTTCAGCAACGAATTCTGCTACGTCGAATTGCGATGCGATGGATTGAGGAGGGCATAAATGTAGGAATTCATACCGCGATTCGACGGACTTCGGGTTTTTCGTCGGCTCAATTCGGTCAGCCTGGTGCCCGCGCGAATTATAAAATTCATTAAAACTAATTTAAGTCATTCAATAACAGCGTAAACAGCGGTAATGTCAATTAAAGGATTACGTCGTTTTAATATTTTACAAAAGATCTAGTCTTCATGGATATGTAAAAAATAAAGTTAAATAAAGTTAGGTTGGTGTAAATGTATACTCCGCGACATATACATAGCTTAATTTAATGGTTTCTGTAGTTTTATTTTATTCTTTCGCCAAATATAATAATTAGCAGCAGAAGACGTTTTTCCCCTATAATTGTTTTATTTATTAAACACAAGGAATACTGGATTTTATTGGAACACAAGAGCAAGAAAATAAAATAAACAATGTTGAAATACTTTGTATATAGCTTTTTATTGCTTGGATAATGTACACATTAAAATACATATACAGGGTGTTTCCTAATTGCGGCAAGAAAATTTAAGAGTGTATTCTTGAGCCAATTTTATGAAAAAAGTCATATAAACATAGGTCCAGAAATGTTTTGTTTCTAAGATACAGGGTGTTAAACTTTAAAAATTAAATAGGGATTTTATATATTAATATTTTAAACATGCCTTATCCAATTTTAATAAAACTTGGCACTGGTATTTGTTAAAATAGGTAGATTATTTAGTCATTTTGCAACTTTTTTATTTTTTTCGGATGAAACACTTAAAAATACAATTTTTTTGTGTCTTCATATTTTTACGTAGCTTCTTTTTTTTCCGCCCTTTCGGGGTCATCCCACCTAGGCCGACGACCGCCCCCTAGGTGGTGCACTGCAGCCTGAAGGCTTATTGTACCTTGACCCATTCACACACCATTCATTCCATAACTTGGATGGTTGTGCTCGGTCCGCATCCCCGAGCAGAACACCGTGTGCCGCCGGTCACCCATCCAAGTTATGGGCGCGCACTTCACTGCTTAACTCCGGAGATCGACGCTTGCTGATACAACCGGAGCAGCCACGAGCGCGCTTGCTTAGTTTTCCAGAAAAAAATCCGGTAAACTGCATTAATCCTGGACAATACAAGGCCATTTTTTTTCTATTAAAAATTATTTCTTTCTTATTAGCAATTATGTAATAACAAAAAAAAAACTTAAAATCTAGGCTAACAAATTTTACAAAAAAAAGTTTTTTAGATTTTTTTAGGGTTTTGAATAGTTTAACACCCTGTATCTTGGGAACGAAAAATTTGAGGACATATGTTTATATGAACTTTTTTCATAAAATTGGCTCAGGAATACTTACGCCGTTAAATTTTCTTACCGCAATTAGGAAACACCCTGTATATAGGAAAATTATATAACTTTAGTTGGACGTTATCAATGACACACTATGCGTCATCTTATCGCCTATCCGCTAAAAGAGAGTCACAACTCAAAAAATAGTATTTTGCGAAAATTAATGTTCAAGATTTTATTTTGCTTGAGACATTTATTTTTCAGTATTATGCAACATACGAGCAATTATGTTAGTTTATTGTGATAATAATAAATGTTTTTATAGAAAAAAGTAAGAGATATTTTAGGACTTGTCGCATGTTCATTTTAACAATGTTTATCTTTACAATTTTTGAGTTGTGACTCTTTTTAGCAGATGTGCGTTATGTAGTGTACAGATGACTGGTGGTTGAATTATGACGTGCACTAAAATAATATTAAATTTCTTTTACATGTATTTATTTATTTATTTATTTAGTAGTAGTGTAGTTGTATATCAATATAAATGATCATTTTCTGCATTTCTAGATACAACTAGATCTCCGGAAATGATTTCTTTTATCACACCAATTTCATCGTGATTCGGCTTATAAATTGAATTATGTTGTAACTTCCTTTTTTCTTAGTAGAATGAAAATTAGGCTGTTTTTCAATTTTGGCATTGGATGCTTTAACCAATAATGCTTCCCCTTTTGGTCAAACTCTTTTATTTGAGAGGTTAGAGTAGTTGTTGACTTTATTACATTTAAATGTTGCTGAATAAATTTGTACTGTGTTTCTGTGTAGTCATTAGATTCAAGATCCTTTAATGTTTCTAATAGGGATGATATGATTTGTTCTTTCATAAAAATCAATTTTGTTTCAGTTGGAGCAACAGAAATATTTTCCGTTAAATTATGTATTTCTTCAGCTGCATTTAAAGTGTCAATCCGATTAGAATTCTTATCAAAACACAGGCTTATGATATGTATGTGTTTGCATAGTACAGCTTGTATGGTATATTCTGTACATGAACATTCATATGTGTGAATACAAATTTTACAAAAATTGCACTGAATACCACAGCAAATATTGTCTGACAATTTTTGTACAATATATTCACAATAAGGCCTTTAAGTAGATGTTAATTGCCAACAGTTTGTTTCAATACTGTTAATCTCATATTTTGAGGCTAATGCTGACCTATGTCTTGCATGTATCTGAGTTGTATGATTTGTATTTTTTCCTTTGATAAGTTTAGTAAGTCTGTCAAGTGTTTTATCTCGCAAAAATTTGACCAAAACATGTATAGTTTTATCAAGCCGTTTAATTTTTTTGCATTAAGATATGTATATTTAATTACTTTATGCATTGCTTCAAGGTGCATATTGGTATTGATCCCTGAACGCACTCTATAACAATAAGCCCACTGTTGAGGATTGTGATAGTAGTTATTGTAAAAATATTGTCCAAATTCTTTAGACAGCTCATTTTCTAAAACCTTATTCTTAAAATTGATTAAGGAGGTGGTAAATTCTTCAATACTTTTTATTTGCTGAATATATTTTAAAGATTTGTAAACCCATTTTCTTGTATCAATATCTCTGATTTTATTTAAATTGTTGCGCCAGGCGCGATCTAAATGCCACGAGCAATATAACTGTTTGCTTACCGGACTCATGACAAAACACCAAGCATTGTAAAAAATACGTGTAATGTCGGTCATAAATGTTTCTGTAGTTATAACTCCTATAGACTCTTTTATTTTCTGAAAGAACAGTGTGAAAACTAGAGTATCTTTCCTATTCGTAAACATAAATGAAACGGGAAAACCTTGCTTGAAATCGTCAATCACCAAAACTGTCGTGAGTTCAAAGTCATAAGCATTAAGCCCATGAGTGCTGTCTATACAAATTACATGATGTCCAAACTTCCTTGCCATATCCTTTTGTGTCTCGATTCATAAAAATTAAACAGAAATCTTCTTGATTTAATTTAGAATCCGGACATACTGAGTTTTGTTGTTTATAAAAAATTATTGGATTATCCTTGCCTGCTTTGCACTTTTCAACCCAAATACGAATACTTTCAGAATCTATTTGATGGTAACATCCTTCCATAATATTAATTTTAAAAGAGTTTTTCACATTGTAAATGTCTTGCAGTGAAAGTAAATCAGTCCTACTTAGTTCGGATCCTTTAATTTTATCCCTTACAGATTCTAAAATCCTTAAAATAAAAATGTAGCGATAAATAAATAACAATTAAAAAAAAGGTATGACCTTACTTTGAAGGGGGTACGCCTAAAAGTAGTTTTGAGGCAATATTCTGTCTATCGGACTCTGGAATCTTCAAATGCTGCAACTCCTTTTTATGACCATAATGATTTTTAAAATATTTAGCCTGACATTCATCTGTGAGAATATTTCTCTTTAGTACAATTTGGCTTGTACATCCACAATTTATTTTTGAAGTACCTTGACTTTTTGTTGCCCTTTGTGGTTGGTAGTGATCCTGCGATTTACGCCTATAGACATAGAGCATATATTTTAAATGAAAGGCCTTTCAAATTGGAATAGGTGATAAGTTACCTGATCGTACACATTCTAGGTATATACTCTCATATCCTTTGTGAGTCTTTTTGCACCAGTACTTTTAAAATATTGTACCTGCAACAATTTGCATTCATTTTGCAACCATCTTTGAAAATCTGTAATAAAAAAATATGAAAATGTATATGCACACAGGTACTTTTTTTTGTTTTATTTCATGTGTAGGTATTTTACTTCAAAGTAATAAACTTGTGAAGTGATGTTTTTATTTACACGAGTATGTAAAGACAAGTCCAGACCTTACAATTGCCCGCAAACAAACACATTTGTATAAGAACTGTATGAAAGCTGTTTAAAAACATTTAAACAAATCAGTGATACTAAAAGAATTTCTGAATTTAAACAAATGTTTGTTTACACATTTTAAACAAATGTTTTCATGTTTGCGGGCAAATGTATGTAGGTCTGGACTAGGCTTAACAATACTTTTACCTTCATATTTTTGGTATGTTGTTAATGTAAACTCTCTAAACTCTGGTTTGTTATGAGTTTCAGAAAGATGATGTCGAAGGTCACTGTTGAATTTAAAATATGTATATTTGCACCCTTCATCTAAGCACTTATATTTTCTAACATTAGAGCCATATTCTATTCTAGCAGATGATAATCCATGAATGGTTTTTCTGTGTCTATTTAAACTCGATTGTGTGGAAAAAAGTTTCTCACAATGAGGCTGTAAGCACATAATAGGATTTCCAGGCATATTACTTTAAACTTTAAACTAACTTTCATTTGAAACATAACCACGCTTTCTTACAGACTGTCACAGAGCTAAGCTGATAAACACGAGAAAAACCGAACTTGCCTTGCCGAAGCGAGGTACGAATTCCTACATTTATGCCCTCCTATGGATTGTCGCATGCGACGAATTGTCGTACGTTGAATTGACCGCGGCGAATTTGCCGCGATGTATTGACTTGACACAGAAAAAATAGTCCCAGAAAATTAAATAAAGCAGCGCACGTATGTGTGGAAGGTAGACAACGAATTTAAAAGAATATAACAAGTTGAATTAAAATCCAGCCGATTAGAGATAACCGAGAAATTATGTTATTTGATAAGTCTTCAAGCCAATTTTTACCTGGGGTTTTCACCCAGGATAAAAAATGGCTGACTTTTTAAGGTTCATCATATGACTCACCCATGACTCGCATGTATGTGTGTGTCATTTAATTTCACTTGGAATATTTTTTTCCGATCTGTACTGTCCGTCCGATGCCGTCGTATGTGCGCGTACCTTAAATGCCCACTTTCTGTGCTTTTACCCAACTATTCTTGACCAGAACAAATTATTATACTATCTTTCTCTCAAGATAATGTGCTGCTCTAGCCTAATTTTAAAAAATAGCTTCTCTCCAATTTTTAATAGCTTTGGAATTATGACCATCCTTAGAACTTTGATCGTAAACTTGCATTAAAGGAAAAACGAACCGTATATTGTATTTTCATTAAAAAGGTTGAAGAAGCTTTTAAAAAAATAACACAATTGAATATCCATATCTAAAAAATAGTAACTATAATCTTTAATTTATCTACGGCACCAAGCTTAGGGCTTAAAGCATAGAGCTTTAAATACATATTATGATAAAAAATTTAACACAATTTTTAGATTGGGAATGCCATACTTTCAATCCTTTAAAAGATATACCAAATGTGGTATTTTCCCAAAGCTCTTTGAATTACCTTTTTTAAGCAAAAATAAACAGGAACTTTAATTTAATAAATGCTGATTAGTTCTAGTTAGTTCTGGCTGAATGGCCATATTTCCGAAACTATTAAAACTTTGATATATCACATGGTAACATTTTTTAAAGCTGTTTGATAAATTTCTCGATTGGTAGTTAAACAAACAGTGTGTTTAAAAAACACTGTATTTTATTTTATAACTCAAAAACTCGATGGCCAATTGTTTTCTTAATCTTTAATCTTAAAGATAATTTAAAATGCCATTCGCTTACCAGTTTAAACTATTTTGTATTTTTACTTATAACAACGTCACAAATAAATCACCCTGTGTTTAAAATTTTGATCATCAGTGTTTACTCCTTTTAATTACTTCTCTAAAATCGGGTTTAGGTAATGTTTCATATTGCAATTTATTTGCGGTATTTCAAATAGTAAATGTTTGAAATTTTTAAAAAATCCACATTTAAAATTAGGTAATATTTTAAAAATATTTTAAAATCAGTAATAAATATTTATATATAAACATTTAATATTTATTTATAATGTAAAAACGATGGTCGTGCAAAAACATAAAGCCAACATAAAAGGTATTTACATTTAATATTGCATATGAAGTTGATATTAACAACAGAGCAATATTTGCAGAATACGCAAAATCGTAGCAATATTGTTTAATTTAAGGTAATTCGACTAGCAATATAATATCAGAAGTGGGATATACTGAATATGAAATATAAATTTTTGATTTTAACTACGGCGTTACCACTGGCGTAGATAATATTTTCAAATTACTTTATCTAAAAACTGGGACATGGGACCAACACCAAATTTATACCAGATGCTATAGGCTCTTAAAGAGACACTTTGGTAGAGAAAATTTTAATTTTGAAATTTGCGAAAAAAATGATTTTTTTTGGATTACCCTTCCCACTCCACCCCCTCCTCTACCAGAAAAATGCCAAATTTTAAAAGCAAATTCTATGTTTTTTTTTAAGGGTTTAATCGAATTTTGTTGACAAATTCCAAATTTTGCTAAAATATCTACCTTTTTCCGATAATTAGAGGCATATGAAAATTTTGCATAAAAATTGTGAAGTGCAAAAATTTCAACGAGCTATTTTAAAAATATAGAAAATCTTTTAAAATTTAGAATTCGTTGATAAAATTTGATTAAATTCGCAAAAAATATAAAAAAGGCAATTCGTTTTTGAAACTTGGATTTTTTCTGAAGGGCGAGGGGTGATTAAAAAAATCACCTTTTTTACAAATTTTAAAACTAATTTTTGTTTACCAAAGTGTCCCTCTTAAGGCCACTATCATCCGGTAAAATTTGGTGTGGATCTCATGTCCCTATTTTTAGATATGGCAATTTTAAAATATTATCTATGCCAGAAATGTTATCTACTTTCAATACTTAAATTATTTGTTGCTTTCCTTTTTGTAACCTATCTCAGCTCAGCAAAGCAAAAATCTTAGCTAAGCCAAAGTTATATATAACTATATATATTCCGCAAACTTTGGCTGAGCTAGCCAATAGAAGAGGCGTAAAAGAACCCGCGGCAAGGGGGCGATAATATTTTTGGCTGAGCTGAGTTCCTATTTTAAAAAGAAATCATTCTCTAAGATGGGTGACCGGGCCGTTGTCGGTTTTGGCAAAGACAATTATAGTTTCACTATAGACTCCCAGAACTAGATTTTTGGTCATCAGTTTGACGTCTGCTTGGCTGAATTTATGAAGCCGCAAATTATACGTACTGTTTACGTGTGTACTGATGGCTACCCGCTTCATAAATTCAATGTCAATGTTGACTATGGTTGACTTTATTTTTAAATTGAATGGCTTACACTATGATGTAATTCATTTACTTATTATTAATTATTTTGGAATTTTAATTTTAACATATTTACATATTTTAAATAATAAGAGCCTAGACCTTTAACAAACCCTTTTGTAAATAAACAGATCGTACTCTGTCATCTCCAGATTTTCTAACAACCAATTTATTACTGTCAAAAGTGAAAAGTTCCATATTTCACACGATTTACTTTTACTACTTTTAAAAAAATATAAACACAAAATTTTATTGCTTTGTCAGATCGTAATGTTATTAGTTGTGAAATAAACAAACATACTTTCCGGTAAATACACTCCGTATGTATACATAAATATATAATAAGTTTAGTGATTTTAATAGAGCCTAAATAAACAATGCATTTTTATTACTTTGTTTATACTTTTTTCATTAAACTTACTCAAAAATAAAGTAAAATTAACAGGACAAACAAAACAATAGTTATTTATTATACAAGGACAAAGTTCTAGATTTCAGCTAGACGTTGTATTGTCTCCCGACGCAAAGCGAAGGGGTACAATAAACCAAGAGCTAAAATCTAAAATTTTTCCCGTGTACACTAGTTTTTCTGTGACGGAAAAACGACAACTTAGTGTTATAAAAACATAATATTTAAATATATTACACTCAAAAATAAAGTAAAATTAACAGGACAAACAAAACAATAGTTATTTATTATACAAGGACAAAAGTTCTAGATTTAAGCTAGACGTTGTATTGTCTTCCGACGCAAAGCGAAGGGAGACAATAAACCAAGAGCTAAAATCTAAAATTTTTCCCGTGTACAGGGTGTCCCATTTTGGTTGTCCCTTATGGGAAACTTGGAAACCATAAGAGATATTAAAAATCTGATACCCCATCCTCGAGCTCTTTTGGAGAAAACATTTATGGTAAAAACAGATCATCGCTATCGCGAAGCGTTTCAGAGATACAGGGTGATTCTCGTTTTTTTCACTTTTGAAAAGGCCCTGTAGCTTTGTTGTTATTACAGATACGAGAAAACTAATTGCACATTATTAAGACAGTATTGACGTAGAATCCAGTGGCGTAGCCAAAAAATTTTTTGAGCTGTCATTTTTGACATATGACCCAAACATGTTTTTTTTTATTAGGGACACCCTATAAATGATTAGGTAATTAAATTGCTTGTTTTTTCTGATTAAAATATATATATCATAGTAGGTGGTTTAATAAATTTTTACGTCAAATATTGGAAAAATTATGATTTTAAAGACGCATTTTTTTATTTTAAAAGTTAAAAATTTCCTACCACTTTATTTATAAATATATAAGTATGAAATTTTGGTAAATAATATATATGATGTAGAAGATTATTATTACGCATAATAAAATGATACACGGTGTCTCAAAAATTAAAATATTTTTTTTTATTTTAAAATTTAAAAATTTCCTACAATTTTATTTATGAAAATAAAGGGATGAAATTTTGGTATTTGATAAATGTGATGGTGAGAAATATTATTATACATAAAAAAATGATACAGGGTGTCTCAAAAAATTAAAATGATTTTTTTATTTTTAACTTTAAAAATTTCCTACAATTTTATTTAGGAATATATAAGGATGAAATTAGGATGGATAATATATATGATAAGGAAGAATATTATTATATAAATATAAATGATACAGTGTGTCCGAAAAAATTAAAAATAATTATTTTTATGTTTAAATTAAAAATTTATAGCGTCCTTATTTATGAATTTGAAGCAAAAAATTTTGGTACTGTATTAGTATCATAATGTTGTATAAAAAATAAAAATCAAAGTTATACAAGGTGTGTCAAAAATTTCCGATTTTTTTTTTGGTTGACATGGAGAATTCATAAAAAATAAAAAAAAATAAAAAAATTAAAAATTAAAAAAAACTTGATAAATTTTTAAGTTTAATTAATATAACTTGTTTATTATTGTTGTTGTAAACTAATTTTTTGTTTTTTTTCTTTGGAAATGTCTCCTGAGCTAAGGGACGACAAATTCCTTTTAAAACAAAAATATAAAACAACTTAAAAACAGATAGAAGCCGCAATGCGTCTTTAAAATCATAATTTTTCCAATATTTAACGTAAAAAATTTATTAAACCACCTACTATGATATATTATTTTAATCAGAAAAAACAAGCAATTCAATTACCTAATCATTTATAGGGTGTCCCTAATAAAAAAAAAACATGTTTGGGTCATATGTCAAAAATGACAGCTCAAAAAATATTGGCTACGCCACTGGATTCTACGAAAAAAGTGTCTTTATAATGTGCAATTAGTTTTCTTATATCTGTAATAACAACAAAGCTACAGGACCTTTTCAAAAAGTGAAAATATCGAGAATCACCCTGTATCTCTGAAACGCTTCGCGATAGCGATGATCTGTTTTTACCATAAATGTTTTCTCCAAAAAGAGCTCGCGGATGGGGTATCGGATTTTTAATATTTCTTATGGTTTCCAAGTTTCCCATAAGGGACAACCAAAATGGGACACCCTGTACACTAGTTTTTCACGACTTAGTGTTATAAAAACATATTATTTAAATAAATTACAGTCAGAAAATTATGTAAAATTATTATTTATTTATTATACGTTTTTTATAAATATTTGTGATAGACTAGTCACAAGAAACCGCCCTAAAAGGTTTTAAAAAAGTTCTTATTATAAATAAATTCCATTACTGGCCCAGGGACTATAACTTTTAAAAGGTGAAATATTTATATAGATGATAATACTTGGGTAGAACACCCGGTATATTTTTCTTTTCTAAATTAAACAGGACAGTGCCCTGTCAAAAATATCCCAAATTTCCCTAAATTTTTTATTAAAATCCCTCATAACTACCCCGTTTTCTCATCCCTTCGAGGATTATAATAAAAAATGTATAACCATTTCCCTTTTAATACCCTTTCCACACTTAAAATTCAAAGTGAGTCCAAGCAAATCTTTTTGGAGGTTTTTAGGCCTTATGTACGAAAAATAAAGCAGCCACTAATAAATATTAAGTGCCGGCACATGAAGGGGGATACGAAAGTTTTTATAGAGGGCGAAAAGTATAAAATTTAAAACAAAGTTTCCGAAAGAAAGTTCAACTTTGTTTAACGAAGTTTTAATATGTAGAGCCTAATAAATTAAATAAACAGTCCGTAAAGGCCAAACAAAAAAAACATTTTTCCAGTGACGCTAACAAAATTTAACATCTCTGTTGACAGGTACCAAAATGTGACTTTTTCCCGGGAAAAAGTGAGTACTTTCTATTTACATACATTTTTATACTAAAAGTATAAATTTAGACATTTTTGAACTGACTTCAAAAAGAGAAGCTTCTTAATTTGCCTGTATGTTTTTTTTGTGTATTTTACGCGATTACTCCGGTGTTTGTGGACCGATTTTAAAAATTATTTTTTTATTTTAAGGAGTGCACGATGGTCCCAAAAAAAACCAAGTAAGAATTGCAAGAGAGAAAGTTACTAGACCTATATTTTCTCTCCGCCGTAAGTTGTTCATGCAGCAAAGCTGCCTCTAGATAGGTAATGCTCAGATAATAAAAAAAAGAGGAGATCATGGGCGCATTCAGAATCGACAACTTAGGGTAAAATAGACCCTTTTCACCGAACTTAAAGAGGTACTAGTGGTGTTTTTTAGTGTATGTTTGCCGATTTAATAGTAATATTAAACTAAAACGCAAAAAATAATCATTAAAAAACTTCCAAAACCAAAAACTCACTAAAAAGTTAAAAATAACAATTATGTTATAAAATCAATAGAGAAGCCAATAATTAAAGGTATCAAAATTTACGTGGGATTTCCTATGGCCAGTTTGGCGATGGACCACCCGGTAGAGTACGATAAGGCATTTTTAGCAACCCACGTATACGCGGGTTTATGTGTACAATAGAAACTACATAAAAAAGTAGAATACAATAAATGTTTTAAATATTATAAGAAACCAGAATTGATATGAATTACCAAAACAGAAACTGACTCGTCATCCAATAAACTAAACCTCGACGCAAATTCATAATATCTAAAACAGCTAAACAAGACACTGCCTAGCTCAAACCTAGCAAGATGCAACTCTATTTCCCTATAATGGTTTTAGGCATTTCCCTAAAAGGCAAATTATAAGAGGTTAATTTATTTATTAGTAAAAAGTTTGTTTTTACCTCCATAAATGTACCAAACACAATACCCGGCGCCTCCACCATATGTGACGTAAGATTTTGGATACATAAGGCCATTTTACGTCACTGGGGCAAATATACCATATGGAACTATCTTCATTAGACCGGTGGACAAAAAAGTATCTTTTTCTTTCACTATTAGCGTGCACGGGCACTATTTGACTAGAACTAAATTTGGTACGGGAATACCCCCCACTAGGGGTAGCCCGTACGGGGGCTTAGCTAAAACTTTAACTTTTTTCTTGACTTCACTTCTACTACCTACTTCTTATCTAATATTTTTTCAATTTCTTTTTCCTAACTTCTCCTGCATTCTTAGGTAACTGTGTAACTGTGTTTATATACAAAGTTGAACTCCTTTTTTGGTGACTTAGCAAGTTTACGACCTTGCGCGTTCGGTTCGAGGTCTAAGCTTTGACATTATTTCGTATTGTTATATGTTTTACTTTAAGTTGTGTATTTCCATTATTGAAATAATTAAATAAATATTAAAAATTATTAAAACTTACATACCCCCTATACAGGGTGTTCACAATAAAAGATAATAAAAGTAGACAAATTCTGAGAGTCACCCTGTAGCTTCTAAACCAATTAAGTTAAGATGGATTTGATTTAAACTAAATACTAAAAAGAGAGAGAAAGAGTAGAATACAATAAATATTTAAAATAGTGTAACAAACCAGAACTAATATAAATTACCAAAACGGCATCTGACTCGCCATCAAATAAAACAAATTTCGACGCAAATTTATAATGCCTAAAACAGCTAAAGAAGATACTGCCTAGCTTAAACCTAGCAAGTTGGAACTCTATTTCCCTATAATAGTTTCAGGCATTTCCCTAGACAAGGCAAAATAAGATAAGCTGATTTATGTATTAGTAAAAAGTTATAAAACTTTTGTATTTGAAGTTTGCTTTTATCTCCATAAATGTTCAAGTAATAGGAGATAATTAATATAGACGAATTCTGAGAGTCACCCTGTAGCTTCTAAACCAATTAAGTTGGGATGGATCTGATTTAAACTTAACACTAAAAAGAGAACGGGTCACAAGACAACAGTGACTACAAAAAGAAAAAGTAGAATACAATTAATATTTAAAATAGTGTAACTATTCAGAACTAATTTAAATTACCAAAACAGTATTTGACTCGCCATCAAATAAACTAATCCTCGACGCAAATTTATAATGTCTAAGACAGTTAAACAAAACACTGCCTGGCTCAGACCTAGCAAGTTGCAACTCTATTTTCCTAAAATGGCTTTAGGCATTTCCCTAGACAAGGCAAAATAAAATAAGCTCATTTATTTATTAGTAAAAAGTTATAAAACTTTTGTATTTGAAGTTTGTTTTTTATCTCCATAAATGTCCAACTAAAAAGAGAAAATAAATATAGACGTATTTTGAAAGTCACCCTGTAGCTTCTAAACCAATTAAGTTAAGTTGGATCTGATTTAAACTTAACACTAAAAGAGAGAACGGGTCACAACAAAACAGTGACTACAAAAAGAAAAAGTAGAATACAATAAATATTTAAAATAGTGTAACTATTCAGAACTAATTTAAATTACCAAAACAGTATTTAACTCGCCATGTCGAATGTCTGAAACAGTACAACAAGACACTGCCTGGCTGAGACCTAGCAAGTTGCAACTTTATTTTCCTATAATAGCTTTTAGGCATTTCCCTAGACGAGGCAAAATAAGATAAGCTGATTTATTTATTAGTAAAAAGTTATAAATCTTTTGTATTTAATGTTTGTTTTTATTTTCATAAATGTTCAAGTAATAAGAGATAATAAACATTTACGAATTTTGAAAATCACCCTATATATTTTATACCAATTAAGTTAGCATGGATCTAATTTAAACTAAACACTAAAGAAGAGATCGGAACACAACAAAACAGTGACCACGACAAGAAACAACAGAATACAATAAATGTTAATAAATATTGTAAGAAACTAGCACTGATATAAATTGCCAAAACAGAAACTGACTCGTCATCAAATAAACTAAACCTCGACGCAAATTTATAATGTCTAAAACAGCTAAACAAGACACTGCCTAGCTCAAACCTAGCAAGTTGCAACTCTATTTCCCTATAATAGTTTCAGGCATTTCCCTAGACAAGGCAAAATAAGAGAGGTTGATTTATTTATTAGTAACGCCTTGTAGTTGTTCCCGGTTCCGGAAAACCTCTTCTTGAAAGATGTATTACAGGACAATGCCGAAGGAATATAAGGAGAAATTGTCCTCGTATAAGCAGGCTTTATGTCCTTTGAAAGGCGCTTGTCTGGAATGACGATACAAGCGAGAAAATGGTGTGAAATAATGGTTATTGTGTATTTAGTTGGAAAATTGGGTTTTCTTTATGATTTTGAACGGTGGCGTTGATAGAAGTGTTCCATCTTGCTTTAATATGCTTAAAATAACTTTCGCAAATCATGCAATAATAATGACACTAAAAAATGTCGTCAATTTTCTAGATATATTTGGGGTAACTTCCTGTAAAACGTGGTATTTAAAAAAATAAAAAAGTATATTATGGGACGAGCACGGAATGTTACTCATGTTCCACAAGTATAGCTGTACGTCATACGAGATGGAAATACGTATTCCGTGCGAGTTGCATATTATAATTTTTCTACGACTATTGATAGATATATTACTGGAAACCTTTTAAAGCCACTTTTTTGTGTATTTATATTAATACAAACAATAAAGTTATTGTTTCCGATTTATGAAAGACATGTCAGTCATGGCATACCCAAATAACATTATAGCCTACTGCGAATTTTTAATCGAATGTGATTTTATTATTTTATTAGTTAATATTAAGTGCCTATTTGATATTTTAATATCCGTTTGTGACTAAAATAAAGTGACTGAAGAGTCATATTTGGAAAACAAGGTTGTCGAAAACATATACAAATTGTAATATTTTCGACAAATTTGGTATTTTGCTTTTATTATTTTACTTTTTGTTATTAAAACAAAGATATTATATGGAATATTTTATACTTGGTATTAAATAAAAAAATGTCTTTTTAGTGCCATGAAGAAGGAAATAAATTCTCCGAAACTTTGGGTAAGAAGAAACTGTATTTTCCTTAATTCTGGAGCTTCTACCCATCAATTTTAACTCTAAAAGTGTACACTCTATTTTAATTATTGTCTCATATCGCAACATAAAAGTTATATAATATTAGGACCATGATAGAGTTTGCTGGACAAGGCTTGGGCAACTATTTTTTTTTTAATAATTCTTAAATTTTTGTTTTTGGTAGCAATTAATATCGATGGATTTTTTAACAAAATATGACAAGCGACTTAGGGAAAATTTTACCCAATTTGTAATTTATTTTGTAAAATAAAAGCAACAGTGTTGGACAAAATCATTTAAATAATTTGTTGGAAAATGAGTACACATTTTGTTACTGTAACCATTCAAACATTTAAAAAAATAAATACTAACATTTTTACCACGATTAAGTTTGTTTGCTTGATTTTCCAGTTAATATCAAAGTTTGCATCATGTTTTCATCAAAAATTAAACTCCTCGCAATTAGCACCTGACTTCCGACATAAAATCGATTTCCGGCGACTGGCAACTCCGCCGGTGTAAAAGTGCACGAGGGTCGTGGGGCACTTGTAAACGTGTTAAATTGTTAAATTCCAAGGGATGTTTTGGAATTCTCCCCGCTTTTAATGGCCGATGCTCTAAATGCTTCATCTGCACTCGACAAACTGTGTTGCTTTTGCTTGATATGACAAAAGACAGTGGCGTGTTATCATAAAAGCTCTAACAGAACTGAATAGAAATAGGCACAAGCAATTTGGCCATATTCTCCAAATCACGAATAAAGGTGTTTATTTACAACCAACTATGGAATTTTGATATTTCTGACTTTTTAAAAGTGCTACTTTTCTTACTTTTACCATTATCTCTTGGGAGGTAAGTTAACTTTTCTCCCGTGGGCAGAAAGTAAAATAAAGTAAAAAAAAACCCTTAGCCACCGTCGCAAAATTCAAAAATTTGCCAACAGACATCTTGCCTGATATTTTAAACATACAGGGTTAGTAGAAAAACCGGAACGGTAAATTATCTCAGCAACCGTTAAATATAAATGAACCAAATTTTGTGCTAAGGAGTAACTGAAGATGAAGAATTAAAAAATTATATTTGCAAGGTTGCCAAGTTATCAGTTTTTCCTCTAGGTTGGAAAATTTTAAAATTTTAAATGGAATACCCTATTTTTTATTATTGTAAAATTCTATATTTTTAGATTTATTTCCTTTTAAAATCAGCTAAAATCAACGTTTTTGTTGCATCTAATTATTAAAACTCGTTGATATCTTTGACATTTTATGACAGACACTAACGGCGTTGTCAGATTGTGCGAATATTCCTAAAATGAATCTGAATTTTAGGTTCCTTAAAGCGAATAAAAAAATTAACCAACCAGTACTAACCTGATCACCCAAATGTGACAGTATTGCATGGCCGTCTATAGCTGTTAGAACCAATAAAATTACACATGCTTGTGCTTTTTACTGTAGTCTCTCTTTTCTTGCATCCAAATTGCAGGTAATACTTTTTGTTAGTACTGGGCGTATAGCAAGGTGCCCTTGCTATATGTCCAATATTAACAAAAACTAACCTTATTTCACTATATTCTTCCTTCTTTTGGCACACAATTTTACAAAAAGAAGGAGGAATATAGAAGTATATATTCAATTGAACCTTTTGCAACGTACCCTTTGGGCACGTTGAATTTTATTAGAAGAAATCAACACCATATACAACTCGGATGCGTATAAAGTTGAAAACAGATACACTGTTTTTCTTAAAGTAGTCGTAATAACGGCAACATCGCAAAGACATAAACACCTTGAAGATAGGCATAAAAGTGAACAACTGATGAACTGTACGAATTCTTTTCACTAATGAATAGCCAAACACATACAAAATTTTGGCATATTTTAGTTTTAAAAGAGTATTTTTTAAAATATTTGCTGCCCTAAATGTGATTATCCGCACGTTAATAGGTGGAAATTGTTGTAAAATATTGTTATAAAAATGTACTTTAAAGGAAAAATTGAAGAAAGTACTGTCTCTAAAGTCGACCATCAGCAATATTTGTTTTATAATTTTTAGCCACTTTCAAGCCTATTTGATCTTTCAGGGTTTTTTTTTATCCGTAAAAAATATGGATCATTTCTCTGCATGGTATTGATAACAGATGCCTTGCTGGTATTTAAAAGATCCTCTTACTAATAGCGTTTTAAAAGTAGTTAAAGGAGCGAGCCCTTGCGTCGTTTACGAAAGGGTTTTTAAAACATTAAAAATTCATTTTCTATAATTTTCTAAATGTTAAAACCATGCGTCGGCCAAAGCAAAATCAGGAGGTGAAATATACCTACTTGGAATAAAATTATCAGTAATTTGTTTTGGTTAGTCCATTTCGTGCTCAATTTTGTTTTTCTATTTTTAAAATTGATATTGTGTAAAATGTAAAAGGCAATACTCCCCTGGAGCGTGTGTTCAAAATAAAAAAGTTCAATAGTTTTAAACTTAACAGAAAACTGGATTCCAGTTGATATAGTTTATTCTACATCAACTTCTCGGTTAAACAACATATCGCACTATAAAATTTTCTCGAGTTGTTCCCTGGTGCATTGTAATCATAAAAATAGCTGAGATGGGAAGTTTCACTCCTCCGTGTAAAATATTGTTAAGCCTCATAGAAGGGTAGGTTTTATTTAAATAAATAGAAAAACAAAATATAAGGCACGTACAATTTCCAATTAAAAAAATGTCAAAATTGTTTTATACTCTAGTTAAAACAAAACAACACAACCTTTATTCACTTTTCGCAAGCGCATCTATTTAGTGGCCCAGAATGTGAAATTTGATGTTTAAAAAACAGCCTCGAATTGGTCACGAAATGTTGATAAATGGTCACTAAGTGTGACGAATTTGTCATACATACAGTTACTTTTACAGCGTGTTTAAAATATCAAGGTCATCGAATATTTTTTTCCAATTTATCATACATGGCTCACTCAAAAAGGATGCAATTGATCACAAAATGGTTAATATTGGTCAGTATGATTAATTAATTGGTCAGCAAGTTTAAATGAGTTTTGTAATAAAGAAAATGATTCAAGGATGAGAAAATATTATGAGCGGTCCAAATTAAAAAAACTTTAGGATCAAAAGCAAATTTTGAAATCTAGTAACAATTAGAGAATTACTTATAGGTATTTTTTATTTGGTCAAAGATACTAGAATGAACATAAGGGGTTTAAAAGTTCAAGGTTACTTATCGCTACATAAATATATTTATCAACATTTGGAGATCGTTTCATGCTGTAACAATTTGTCACGAATTGGTCCCGATTGGTCATTAGTCACATTAATTGGCCAGCAGTAAAAATTCCTTTGCGATTGATTATACGAAAATTCCTGTGCACGCAAAAAGTACTAGTAATAACATAATTCAATATTTAGGAGGATGCCAAGTAAAAATATTATTAAGTTTAAATTGTAATATTTTTCGTTTTTTAACATGTTAATTCAGTACGCCCATGTGGCTCATGGCAATATAACTCATTTTGACAGGGATATAGTCGGCGTTTTTGAAGGTGGTTGAAGTGTTCAGCCCTCCGGGGACATGAATCCCTGCCTTTCTGCATTTTGGCCTAATACAGCGTAAAATTTTAATACTCGCCATTATAGAGAAATAAAGAAACCGCAAAAAAAGGCGCAGCTGCACAAACTTTTGTCTCCGAGTCAGAAAAGTGTGATAATTTCAAGGGGATGTAGTTTTTTAAATAAAAATACAGAAAAGGAACTATTTATCAACGCAATAAATTGGTAGAGAGCTGTTTTACACATTTTTTAATGGACAAATTTAGCTTATAGATTAAAATGAGACAAATTACTTTGTTTTCTATCACTATATTTATCAACATTGTGACTGCAGTTTCGAAGCTTTGCTACATTTTCAAACTGAATATTCTAAACTACTTGAAACTTGTATATATATACACGTACAATTGGTTAACACATTTTTAATAATAGTGCCTATCCTAAATTTTAAAAAACTGTAAATAGTGGGCTGCTCCTCAGGTCGGTCTGGTCATTCAATAAATTTATTGAGGGTTTTTATAAATTTATTGAATGACCAGACCGACCTGAGGAGCAGCCCACTATTTACAGTTTTTTAAAATTTAGGATAGGCACTATTATTAAAAATGTGTTAACTAATTGTACGTGTATATATATATATATATATACAAGTTTCAAGTAGTTTAGAATATTCAGTTTGAAAATGTGTATTTAGCTTATAGAGTTTGACATAAGGTTGCATGGCAAATTAAAAATGTGTTTTGATCGGAGAAAAAGTATGTGCAACTCCCAGGAAATGAATATTTCCGTACTCTTGGTGGTTGCTGGACAAGGCTTAGGTTTGGAACCATACAGGGTGTGTTAAAAATTTTGGGTTGATATTTTAAAATTAAATATAGCTGTTAGCATAATGTTTTAGGCATATTATTGGCAATACGTTTATCGCACCATACCATATTTAATAAAAAATAGATTTAATCCAGTTAGGTCGCCTCCTAGTTAGATATCGTGCTATTATGTTTTTTTTTATTTAACGTTTTTTTTTATATAAATTCAAATTAAAGTAAATCTTACCCTATGGCATTATAATCAGTAGGGCTTCAATACAAATCAAAGTGTTTACCTAAAAAAGAAAACAGAATTATCATCAAATCATTGTGGTTCTTTTAAATTATCTAAATCCAAACCAAACTTTGTCTATTGACACATCGGATTGAACCGTTACGCTCTAATAGCCTTAATTTGCAAATTTTTATCGTGTTTTTTCTCGCTGAAATAAAAACCGTTTTCCAGTCTGTTTGTTTTTCCGACCATCGAGAAAATCCTTGAGCAAACAAGGATTCAATTTTTCATTGTTTGCTTAGATTAAACAGTACTAAAAGGGTTTAATTTGAAGTTTATTACAGGGTGTTTAATTTTTTAGTAAAATAATATTTTTTAAGAATAGACTATTTTAACACTGGATTTTTAAATTTTAAAACACCCTGTAATTCACTTTAAAAATCTTAAGGTTTTTAGACACACGATCTATTTTAAATTTTTTATACCGGAAAGATATCAAACCGACGACCATAGGCAATACGTGCATTCAATCCTTTCCACCAATCTGCTGTGTACTCTCCTACAATTTACCGCTGCAACAAGCGCCATTTCAAGCAAACGAGATCAGGGCTACTGGCTTACCGCTTCTGTCTTTCATCGGACGGTAACACGAATAACTCACACTCCACCTTGAATATTTCCAGGAAACCCAGACAACGCTTTAAAAATTATATGTACCCGAAAATGGCGTTAGATTATACTGCGCCCGCGCGTGATCATTTGGTGATAACTGGTACCCATGCGCACAAAACACTTTTTGCCTATGAAAACTATTGTTTCGCGCAGGTTATAACATTGGCAATCCATCTAGATCAGACAAGCTGATAGCTGCAGCCCAGTGTGTATCGATTTATAAGCTTTTGACATGGCATAACCATAAATTTGGTGGAGTATTTTTATGATTTTAAACGCTTGTGTTTTCAACAATTTATTATAGATAAATTATATTGTATATGTATCGTATTTAATAGTAGCGAATGCTTCACATTGTTAAAGGGATGACGACATATTGTAGTGAATGTGTAATAAAGGTTTAAATGAGGAACTAAAAATAAAAGATGATTTAACTAACCATGACCCCTACCCCCTATAATCTATTTCCATCTAATCTATACCCATTTTGTGACGTCGTTAAACGAATTTGTTTCTTATGTTCAGTTTTGGTTCAGAGTATGGATGGGTCATGGTTAGTTCTGGTTAGTTAAATGTTTTTTTTTTAATTTTCTACTTAAACTTCAGACTAATATACACTTAATTTATTATTTCGCGGCAAACCGGTCAAAATTATAAATGCTTCTAAATCGAAACGCACGGGTTGTACCTATACGCTTGTATAACATTGGCAATCCAGCCAGATTAATGCTCGCCAAACACAGTCTCACTTTTCTATTTTCTGATAACAGAGTAAACAAGACATGGGTATGTTACCAATTGAATTAAAAGTGGGGATATATAGAAATAAAGCAATGCTGTGTTTTATCTCTTTTCTACTTACCCATTCTTAATTTATAACTCTTTTTTTTACACAGAAATCCCATTTCCAGATCAAAAGGAAGCCAGGCATATGGCCTTGCTTTAAAGCAATTTTTAAATTTATGTTCCTTTTCCAAATCTCTTTTTAATATTTGTTTATAACTCAACGTCGCCGATGACAAAAACTTACTTACGAAAGCTAAGTACCAAATTTGTTACAGTCTTTGTAATCATAAGATACTAAGCTAGAATAAACTGCCTAATATACCATGTTCTTTCCAAACTGCTTTCTTACGGTGCGTATTCTCGAAAGACTGTTTTTCATTTTTCCTCAGTTTCGTCCATTTTCCAAAGCAGTTTATAAGATGCAATATCAACTAGCTGGTGGAAAATGGGACAACGAAATTCAAGTGAAAGAAGTAACACAGTACACAATTTAAACAGGAACTGTGATACTTATACAAGATTGTTTTTATCTTAAAACATTTTTCAAAGGATTAAACACATTTTTTTACAAATTACTGCCCTAAAATGCGCCCCTCTAAGGTACATCTTATTTACACCTTAAAAATAGGTCCTTATAAAACATCTACTAACTCCCCTAAACTCCCTTTATAGTCCGGGACGTAGCAACGTCGAGAAAACAAGAATTTTAGGTTGGCTAATTTTTTGATATGTTGTTCTCCCTCCTCTTTTGGGTAGATCCTCGGCTGTCTAGCTGGTGGTAGCGGTTGCGATGGCACCCAGCTGTGACCTTGACATTGGGAGCTATCACTGATATGTCAAAAGTGCATACCTTGTTTTTCGTTTAGTCCATTTTCTAAAGCAGTTTATAAGATGCAATATCAACTAGCTGGTGGAAAATGGGACAACGAAATTTAAGTGAAAGAAGTAACACGGTACAAAATTTAAACAGGAGCTGTAATACTTATACAGGATTGTTTTTATCTTAAAACATTTTTCAAAGGCCTAAATACTTTTTTTCTAAATTACTGCCCTAAAATGCGCCCGTCTAAGGTACCTCTTATTTAAACCTTAAAAATAGGTCCCTATAATACATCTACTAACTCCCCTAAACTCTCTTTATAGTCCGGAACGTAGCAACGTCGAGAAAACAAGAATTTTAGGTTGGCTGATTTTTGATATGTTGTTCTCCTTCCTCTTTTGGGTAGATCCTTGGCTGTCTGGCTGGCGGTAGCGGTTGCGTTGGCGCCCAGCCGTGACCTTGACATTTGGAGCTGACATGTCAAAAAATGCATAACTTGATCTTATACACAAAAAATAAAAGTAGGTGGTCCGAAAGACTAGACCATGATATCTTCATGTTTTTGGGGTCGCTGAATCCGAATCTGGGGTCGGTTTAACCCTCTTAGGTCAGAGTCAAGGTCATTTTAAAGTCAATCATGCCCAACAAGTAAAAAAAGTTGAAGGTCCGAAAGATCAGACCATAGTATCTTTTTATTTTTGGGGTCGCTGAATGCGAATCTGGGGTCGGTTTGACCTCATCAGGTCAGAGTCAAGGTCTTTTCAAGGTCAGATCATCAAAATTTATTGACAAGGGACCACAATCGTGATATTTTTATGTTTTTGAAATCGCTGAATCCGAATCCGGGGTCAGTTTGATCCCATTAGGTCAAATCATTAAATTTATTGAAAATAGACCAGAATTATGGTATTTTTGTTTTCGGGGTCGCTGAATTCGAATACGTGTCCAAATTGACCCTATAAGGTTAAGATCAAGGTCCTACCAAGGTCTAATTATTAGAAGTTATCGTAAATGCACCAAAATCATGATATCTTGGGGTTTTTGGGTGGCTTAAATTGACCCTTCCGAATTCGGATTAAACGACCCCAAAAACAAAAAGTTACCACGTTTCTGATCTATTTTCAATAAACTTTGATGATTTGACCCTAAAATAACCTTGATCATGACCTGATAGGGTCAAACTGACTTCGGATTCAAGGGACAACTGTATAACTAGCAATGATTAAAGTGTTTTACAATAAAAAATATGTTTGGTAAACCTATCCAAAAACCAGAAATTAAAAATTAGGTTTATGAAAATGTTTTCAAAATCTTGGATTATTACCTGTACAGGTCGGATACGAACTAATAAACGCTAACACTACCGCCAGACAGCCAAGAGTCTATCCAGAAAAGGAAGGAGAATAACATATCAAAAAATCAGCTGACCTAAAATTATTTTTTGAAAACATTGCTACTTCCTACTCGTATACTATTATATCATAAAACTTGGTTTAGTTGTGTAAAAATAAAATATTGTCTGTGAAAATTTTGTAATCATATGCCCTTAAACTAAAGGGTATTAAATGTACAGATATTCTGTAAAAACTATTTGATTAAGAGATAAAGACTCTATAAATAAAAACTCGTTGCATTTGGTATAGTACAATCATGCCCTATGGTCCATTAAATTTATTGGACGATAAGTCAGGACATAAATAGTCTGGCAGAACGGAGAAAAAGCAGAGACAAGGCTACTAAATCCGTTTTGAGGAACCCCACGGGTAAAAATTTAGTTTCCTTAGTGGAAAATTTAAGTTGTTGAAGAAAAAGTATAGTTTAGAAAGTTTAGTAATTTTCAGTGTCAGTTAAAAGTTTTTGATGAAGTTTAGAACTGTCAAACCTATGTAATTACTTTGGAAAGTTGGACTTTTTGCGGTTTTAAATGAAATTAAAACTTAAGTATCTTTATAAGCTCGTTTCTGGATTCGATAAATTATTTTAGTGAAGTTTTGATAACTAAACCCGTTGTAAAACTAATTCTATATCGTAGCTCCTGAATAGTAAGACAACTTAAAATTTTAAATTTTGCGATTTTTAATGAATCCGCTGCAATTTTCTACGCTGTATCTGGTCGTATTGGGATATGTTTAAGTTTCCTTTCTTACTGTTTTATGCAATCTATATTTAAAAATTAAAATATAAAAAACGCGATTATCTCAGTATATTTGAAGTTGTCTTACTATTATTCTGGGGCGACGATATGTTATTACAATTTAGAATTTAAATATCTATCGTAAACGGTACAGAAGCAGTGTACAGCAGGCGATTTAGAAATTATTCCTAATCAAAATTAGGGGTACGCTCGTAAAAAATAACTTAGTCAGTATCCCTGATAATACATAATATATTTTCTATAAAGGGATTCATAAATGATAATTATTTTTTACAACAAAGGTTGCACACACTTGAAGAGTCCAAATTAAATTTAGCCTTTTTAAAAACGAATTTTACAATCCATTTTCACGGCTAAAATTAAGTTGCAGACTTTAAAGCCCCCTTCAGGTGGTCAATATTATTAAAGCGATATTATACACAATATATTATAAAATTTACATGACATTATTTAATTCTTTCAATATAATTTCTACACGGTCAATATTACTAATCAATATTAATTTTGCCTCAATAATATTGACCATCTGAGGCTGGCTTAAGGTCAAATGGATTTCAGTTTTTTGTTTCTCTTTTTCAATCGAAAATACTATAAGGATTTTGTGTTAAAGGTTTTAAAAAAGCGGAGCACAATTAACAAAAATACAGTGCTTTAAATAACCACCCCTCATCCATGACTTCTAAGAATTTTTATTAAAAAAATAAGCCGACTTCTTAAATATCGCGTTGTTTACTTTAAAGTGTTCCCAAAAGTGAAACATTAAAATTTCTAAAAATCCTTTTAGCGTAACTCTTTGAGCACGATTTAAGTATACCTCCCCCTCCCCTCCGCTTAAATGTAGTCGCACGAACAATATAATGTCTCGCGTTACTGCCTTTTCACATTAGAAGAAGCCGGGCGACGCGACGGACCGACGGATGAGACCTTTCACACGTTAAGAATTCGGAAAGTCGGAAAACTTAAAGGCTCCGTATAATTTTTTATCACTCTGTCTGGCGAATCCGGCAGTGTAAAACGAGGGTTAGGATAGGCGATAAAAATGAACTTTTAAAGAAATTGACCATTTGGCACAAAATATTTATGAGAAGTTTCCCGGAATACCAAAAAATTCAGTTTTACAAGAACAAATCGCTAATTGTTAAAACAGACATTCATCAGTTAGGTTCCTTACTGACCACATTTGGTCAATGTTTCATGTGATTCTGAATAAAAATAAAATCTTGCTGGTAAAAATTTGCTTCGGATTTAGTCGTGATTGCTGGCACAAAATTTCGTTTCGATGAACTGAAAAAATTAGGCACAGAGATAACCTACATTTAGATCCCCAATGGCTAGTAGCATTCTTAAGATTTTTACGATCTCACGCAGTAAAAATCGATACGTTTACGAGCATGCGTATTTAAAAGCCATAACCAAATAAAACAGGGGTTCACCGTCCCTCACCTTGTTCCCCGTACTTTAAAAGCATTACGAATAGAAAACCCAGGCAACGCGTTGATAAATTATGTTTGATAATGCCAATAGACCGTTTGGCACTTGCGCGTAAACATTCGGCGACGAATGACGAAATGACTGGTACCCAAGCGCACAAACCCGTTTTTCGCCCGTGAAAAGTAACTAAAAATAACTATTGGCAATCAATTTAGATCACTGAGCCTACAGCATTAGCATAAAGGCTCTTATATATAACATTATAAAAATTGATTATAAAAATCTATAAAACTTATCTGTATAAAGTACAATACAATAATTATTAATTAAAAAGAAAAATAGAACGATTTAGTAATAAAATACCTCTTTCAAAAATGTAATGACCAACTCATTTAAGCAAGTGCACTAAATTCAAAAGTTTTTATCCCAATTACTTTTATAACAACACGATTTTAATCACGATTATATCGCTTCCTACTCGCAATTTTCCCAGAAACAAAAGACTAGCGCTGTTAGTTGGTTGTTTTTCCGCCATCTCTACCGTTTTTCATCGCTCTCGCATTAAAAACATCGACCATTACGGCATTAAACGTCATCCATTAGCTGTTGGTGGTTAATTATAGCTAAAACGCTGTTTGATGCTGCTTGGTGCGCTTTCCTGGAAATACTGGAGTACACTGGAAAACTATTTGGTTCAAAGATATACTGCTCGATTAAATTTCGTGTATATTTTAATCTAAAAAAGGCCTCGAAACTTTTTCCAAATTTCTCTGTATCTCTTGTACAATCACTCTTATACTTTTGTACCTAAAAACTATGGAGGGCAGAGGGCAAAGAGTACTATCTTTATAGAGAACAAGGTGAAAAAGGGCAACTTAAGGTGGCGCCACAGTAGAACGTTTAAGACAAGAAAAACTCCGTTTCACTGACACGCTTGTCGACGGCATCGTTAAAATTAGCGAAAAAGTTTATACGCCTCGGTAAAAATGTCTTTATTTACTGCTTATTAACTGCTGCAATAAAATATTTCTATAACTTTTATCAGCAAATATTAGGTCAAGTTTATTTTGGAGCCGCTGATTTTTGAAAATGATTCGCCATATATCTCCAATAAATTTTGAAAGAATTAGTGGAAAAATTTGGTTATACTGGCCAAACTATGCAGTATCAGCAAGACAAAGAAGTTGTAGTTTGTAACAATCTTCGAATCTTACTTCCATGTCCATCAGAATAAAATCTAATATTTTATGTTGTCCTTTAATTTCTTCCTGTGAAAAATTACTGTCGCTAATAATACTCAAACGGAAACAATTAAAATAATACGTGAAAGCCAACGAAACGACCAAAACCTATACTATCTTTTTAGGGCTAGCGATTTACCAAGCAATACACCTGATACTTCCACCCGCGTTTATGGCCGCCGGCAATTATAGCGTTGTCATGGCAACGGAGCGTCAAAGCGTAAACAAATCCCCGCATGAGGTGTATACTTCGGTCCGTTTTATATTTGCAATAAACTTGCTAATCGCGGATTGCGATGTCGCGTCGCAGAAAGCGGAGGAAAGCGACTCGCGCCAGCGGTTAATTTATATGCTAGATTTTTCATGGCAAATTTTACAAATAAGGAATAGAAATGAGAAAAATGAATTGAATAATAGTAATATGTTTTTTTATGTTTTACTATTTATTTTTGGTGAAGTGGCACTTCACTTACTACACCTGAATAGTCGCCACTGATAACTTCTGCCTCTAGAAGTGCATTAATGTAAGCTCATCAAAATCTATAGATTTTACTTAGTTCATGCCCTAGTCAATATGGCTTTAGATAAAGTTTAGACTTGTAGACAAGTTGCCTAGAGCTTCAAAATACTGACCTTTTAAAGTCGCTTCCTGAAGGTTTGTCTGTGGTTTTAGTTAGGTATACTTTAGATAGCTAATCTAACCAAATCTCGACCCTATCGTCGAATTTCTGCAAGTCCGAATGGGGTCTTTATGTTGTGTTAATAAGTTTGGAAACTGCAAAATGGCTTCTATAAACTATTTAGATATGGTAACGCAGTTGGTGACATTGGGAATTTTTACGTTTTTTAAGCAAGGATACAATGAAGATTTATATTACCAAACAATTTAAATTACATTTAACTGTTTTAGCTATTTACTGCAGAATTATCGACCGTACCAAACACGGAATCATGTTAAGCTGGTTTTACACTTATTAAACTTTTTGTCAAGTAAGGACCTTAAATAAATTTGACAGTGTAAAAAAGCAAATTAGATATCAAAGAAATTTAAGGTCGTTTTGTCCAATTGGTTTGAAGGATTAAAGCACGTCCTATTTCTCAACAAATATTTGATACATACATATTGATTAAATCTTTCTGGATTAGTTTAAAAGTTCTTTATTTATGACTCTTAAGCCACAGTTGCTTCTCTTTTTTAGAAGCCATGGTCTTACTCACTACCTCCTTTTTATCTTATCGGCAGTACAGAAAAGTGCTCCTACAGTACCAATCAGTACTACAGCAAAAATTCGTTTTTATCATTGATTTGATTATAAGAAAAATTTAACATTTATCTATTCTAATAATGATTTTAAGTACGGCTTAGTTTGGCTTCTAGTTGGCCCTGACCACGAAATGCGGGGTCATAGCCAACTACAACGTACCTACCCGTACTTATAAGCATTGTTAGAGTAGATAAATATTAAATTGTTAATATTTAGAAAACTATGAATTTAAAAAAGATGTGGGTTTCCATTTGAGAACATTGACTTTTAAGGTTTTTGTCGTTATAATTTTTAACAATTAGTTTTTACCACTTCGTATTTATTAATTGTAAAAATATCAATAAAATATACTAAAAAGTTCTATCTCTACGAGAAACCCAACACTAATTCATATTAAAGGCATTTGCTTAGAAAAAATTAATAGTTATGTAATGGCTTGCCAAAGCAATTTTGACATAAAATTTATAATAAGTCAAAAATGGTTGGACTTAAACCACTATAAATAAATTGCTGTATTCCTTTTATGCTCCAGAACCGCCCAGAATGACACCATAAGTGTTCGTTTTACAATTTTTTGACATTTTTTCATGTTGTAGAACCGTTCTTGACACTATTGACAGTTCAGAGAACGGTTCAGACATAGATAACCTACATTTAGATCCGCAGTGGCAAGAAGCATTTTTCGGATTTTTACGACCTCGCGCAGTGGGTAGACGAACATGCGCATTTAAAAGCCGTGGCAAAATACAAACACTGGCACCCCGTACCCGTCATCCGCGGTCTGACCGTGACGCTCATTAGCTACCGTACTTCGAACAGAAAACCAGGACGCCGTCAACAAAGTCTTGCCGATAATGCGGATAGTTTGTTTGGGGCCGAATGCGTTTACCCTCAACTGGTTTGCGCACAAACCGGTTTTTAGGCCCATGAAATGTAACTTTTGTTTAGCGCAGGTTATAACATTGACAATCCATCGAGATCAGTGCGTTCAGAACGGTTCTACAAGGTAAAAGGAATACACTAAATTATGTTTAGAATTTTACGCAGAATCTAAAAAATAAATAATATATAGTGTATTCCATTTTAAATAAGAAAGTTGGTGTGTGCTATTAGTTCTTCTTTTAAACACTTTCTATCTATTTCTTATTTTTCAATTATTATTATTAAAATCAAAATAGTCTGCATTACAATGTAGTAACGTATTTGCGACTCTAAAAATGATTTAACTACAGCAACCTATACATTTAACGAAAAACCCAGCTAACTATAGCCATAAAAAGTTTATTACAAAAGGGACGAAAACAATTTTATTTTGGATTGGGTTTATAACCTCAATAAAAAAATTAATAAGTACAACACATCAGTCTAAAACACATTTAGTCTATCAAGAAGAAACACAGTTATAGCAATATTTCCATTATTTTCCCAATAAAAAAACTCACCGGAAAAATAACCAAATTAAGCTCAATTCAGAGAGACACGTGAAATTTCCTTTTTGCTGGCAGCGGCGCCGGTAATTTGATTTAGGACGACACTTTATTTTAGTAGCGTATCTATACACCATACAGAGTATTTCAAGGTTTCTTTCTACAAAATACACTTTGAAGTGATTTTTATTCAAAATTTAAATAAGTAAGTAGTCAAAATAAATACGGTTAAAAGTTTTCCTTTCCATTCTTCGCAAAGTAATTTATCTGATGTATAATCTGCCCTTAAATCTTCTCCACAACATTCTGTAACATCCTGTATATTTACTTTTTTGGATTTAAACGAGTACTACGGTATTTAAAATTAATTATTGTAGTAATTAATTATTAGTAATAAAACAACAAATGTCTGTCCCAAGTTTTGTCCTATCTAAACCGATAAATCACATTTTAATGCCGTAGTAAACATATTCATAAAACCAATTTTATTTTTTTATTGATTGTTGAACTGTTAAAAATGTTATCTAAACATTCTAAACAAGATGTTAAATGTTCACCAGAAAATTTATTATTTCTGTGGGTTATAATAATTTAGATAGTGTGTTATATTTTACACAGTTTAAATAATAATTCAATTATTATTGATAGTGTGTTTATGTAAGCGTATGATAGACAGAAATTTAAACCAGCTAATTTTTAAAGTTTATTTTAGATGAAACAAAGTAAGTTACAATGTAGCGATACAGGGTGTTCTTAAACTTAAGTCATTCATTTTAATGCTTAGTTCTCATGTGAACAGAAATTGCGTAAATTCGGAACTGCGAATTGGCTTCTTTTTCAAAAGAGGCAAAAAACATAAAGTTAGATTATAAATTTGAAGAAGACTATCTTTTAAACTAATGATATTAACGAAAACTCTAACAAGCACAAAAGTAAAGAAGTTAAACGGTGGATCCCGTGAAAAGTTAAAAATTTCCAGCTTTTTTTTAAAACCGTCACGGATCTGTCACTTTTTACATGACTGCCGAGGCCCATTGAAATTTTGATATTGTAGTCACGTGACTCCGGACTTGCGTAGTTCCGCAATATTTTCCGGTACCTGAGGACTAGGAATTGCAGATGGTTCTTTGAGTAATTTTAGGATAAAAAGTATATCCAAATATAAATCCGCAAATTGTCCGTTGTCAAGACATAAGGTGGTAAATTTATAAAGTAGGAACTGACTAAATTAAAGTCCAGGGGCTTTCCGACTGAGCGTAGACCACTTTTTTTTTATAAATTATATAAAAAAATATACTAAACAGTTTTATTACAATAAAAATGATTTAGATTTTGTATTAAAAGCTTAAAAACAATTTGATAAGTTACCAAGCTACCAAATCGCACCGTCTTCTCATTAATCTCGGATATTGATCAGACAAATGATAAAATCGTTGAACGTCGAATATCAAGAGTAAATATTATGATAGAAATTATACGTGCCAAACGATTTTATTAATTGCCTGATCAATGTCCCACATTGATGAGAAGGTTGGTGCGATCTGGTAGCTAAGACTCACCAAATATTTTTTGGCTTTTAGTACATAACATCATCTTTATTGTAATTAATTTTTTATCATATTATTTATTTTCAAGTTTTTGGTTTTGCTGTTAGTTAATACTTCTCATTCTATCGAGGTCATTTATTTTTGAATGACCTTTAATCTACCAATCAAGCTTTTTCATTAGATACCCATATTGAGGTTGTTGTGAAGTAATATGTAATCCGCCAGTTTGTATCAATATATATCATAAAGAATGTAACATATCATCAAGATAAATATTGTGCACCAAATATCATATCGATTTGTCGTCAGGAATCAGGAAAGGAGTAAAATTCCAATTACTAAATTTAACCCAAACAAATAAACTGGGAAAGCTAAATAAAACCGACTTTTTAGTCAGAAATATTCGTTCAGGGCCATCGAGACGTGACTGGACTTAATTAATTTAATTAGGTTAGTTTAAGTTTACTTTTACCACTATAAATAAAACTTTTGACTTAAAAAAATGGGTAAAAACCCATTTATTTTTAGGTTTAAGAAGAACCGCACACATTCTACTTTCAAATCCTACTATCGGACACGTTTCTCAGACCCGACGCATACATCCGATCGGATATCGGATCGGATATATAAATGGTGGTAATAAAAACCTATAATAATTAGTAGATCTTTAAATAAAAGAATGTGTAAGCCGGCCCCACACTTGTAACTCAAAAATGTATATCTTTTAAAGTTAAGTAGTTCATTTTAAAACACCAAGAATAAAGCAAAAATAAAATGGTCAAAATCCGAAATCAGGGTAAAAAAGTACGTTATAGGTATCGCAATCTTACTATTGGTGCGTTGCATGTCAGAAAGTTCTACGCCACTGTATCCAAAAATTCGATTTCCCGCAGAACTTAAGGCCCTGACCGGGTCAAATTAAATAAGAAGAAGACAGATATGAATGTACAGACAATCTGTCACCCCAATTCTTCGGCGGTAACCTTGTTAAGAACGCAATTTTCCACCCTTAAGACGTTTGTCTGTGTTTGCTCCACAGGGTGGAATGTAATTTGTTTGTTTGTATAATTAAAGTCATATTTATTTTGATTAAATTTGTATACGGCTGGTGTATGTTTGGTATACGTAAACATGGAAACAAGCTGGAGGCATAAGGGATAATAATTAATCAAGTTGTACTTAATAGGGTTTAGTGTACTCTCAAAAATATATCTAAATGAGTGTCAAGTGTGTGTGTCTAAATGAGTGTCAAGTTCTGTACAAAGTCCAAATATGTATGAGGTCTGGTTAGATTTGACTTGTCCAGTTTCAATACATTAGTCATTTTATAAAATTTTGTTAAAAATGTTTTTCTATAAAAATTTTGTAAGTCTTTTACCCAATTTTGTTGCTGGTTAATGGGCTAGTTTTCATCATATCATTCCGAAAAAAGTTCTTCACCTTTAAAAATATATGAAACACCAAAAACATTTCCCCTTCTCCCGTACGGCCCTGACGAGGAGGAAGATTATGTAGAAGATCTAATATTAATAGATATATTGCATGATGAGAAACGTTTGAGAAACAGAGCTGCATTTTTCGGGGCATTTGATCTGGAACTCTATAATAATACATATAGCAAACCTAGCTTTTAACTCACTTGTCCTTCAATCAATCAAATTTTATGGGTATAAATCTTTTTTTTTTAACACGCTTTTATTAACTTGGGTTGTAACTATCTATCTGGCTGCCTATGTAACGGAATCTTTGAGCCTAATTTTAACCAACTTCCAGCTATTCGATTTCTTTGAAACTTTGCACACGTATTAAGGACCCATGACAATGCAATAATCTGCAAACAGTATCCCTTTATCTTTTTTTTAATCGCCAGGAAAAAAATTCCGTTATATTATAAAAACAACACCTAGGATGCCATCTGTTGGAAAAATTTCAAACTTTGCTATTAAATGAAGAAGAAATTTTTAGTGGATTGCAAAATGTTGGCAACGGTCCAAACATTGCCTGGATTGCCATCTGTTGGCAAAATTTGAAACTTTGCTACTTAATAAAGAAGAAATTTTTAGTGAGTTGCAATCTTTTGCAAATTTTAAAATTTGCTACCATTGTCATTTCATAGGGGGCTGGTTATTTTCTTTTTGCTGCTTAATTAAATAGTATGTTCTAATTTACTGTTATATTAAGAATTTTGTGCAATATAACGAACTAAAAAATGAAAAATAATTAATAGTTTAAAAAAACTAAAAAAACACGCTTTTATATGCAACCGAACTAAAAATTAAAAAATAATTTTTCATTAAAAAAAATATTTTCACTTCATAGTAAAAAGCGTGGGGTGCATTTTACTATTTTTTCATAACTTTTCCATCATAGATATTGGCAAATATAATAATTATAACATTTAATATATTAAGCACCCCACGCTTTTTACTATGAAGTGAAAATATTTTTTTAATGAAAAATTATTTTTTAATTTTTAGTTCGGTTGCATATAAAAGCGTGTTTTTTAGTTTTTTAAACTATTAATTATTAAGTTTGACGTATCAAAGTCGGGATACGTTACCGATCGCGATACGGATACGTGTGCCGTATTAATAAGTCTAACGTAACAAATTGAAACTAATGTATCACTTCTGCGCAATCGCATTACGATACGGATGGGGATACGTAATGATTTTTAAACTGTTTTTGTCTCTAATATGTTTGACGTGACGTCTGATCTGATATCAGATCGGACGTATGCCGTCGCGCGCATAGAAATCAGTCGACCTTTAGATAATCATATCCGAAAATCGTGTTCCAAAAGAAGAATTTTGAAGTAGGATGTGTGCGGCCGGCTTTAAATTAAGGGGAGGCGAGGTGTACATTTATAACTTGACATTCAGTATATGCTGTATGTCTGTATTATTAGATGTCTTTGGTTTTCATTGAGTTTAAATTAAAATAAGTGGTAATACGCACCAAGGAAAGGCAATTAACTAAAAATAAAATAATTATCCTGTACTTTAATAGCAAAGAATATTATTCGCATAAGCAGAAAATCTAATTACACACAAATTAGCGTCATCAGTTTCCGCTTTTAATGAATGCCTGCCCTTATTCCGCACATTTAAGGCGGAAAACGGAGCCGGGAATAACCAGAAACGGAAGATTGATAGACTTTTAAGTCGTCCGTGAAATATTAAACGACTCGAATAAATTTATAATGGTCATTATAAGCATTTATTGCCTTTACTTTTTACGAAAAATTGCTAATTAAACTTAATAGATAATAATACAAATTTAATTGATAAGAACAAGTGTCACGTTAAAAGGGCTCACCATTTACAATTTTGATACAATGCTATACTTTTTAGTAAAACACATAATTAGAGTTACCAGATGAAAACTTGTTCATCCAAGACAAGCCTTTAAGAAAATCCGGACGTCATATTTTTCAGCCGAGTAATAATGTCCACATCATCTTGGTAATGGTAACCATTTAATTTTTCTAATAAAATAAAACAAGACCAAAAAATAAATGTTTTATACTTTGATACTTAAAACTTAAAAAGTAACCCAAGTTACAGCACACAAAAAAAAAGCCAAATTAGGCAAGCGATTGGCCGCGTTTTTGGTTCGACTAAAGGTGAATTTACATTGCTAAATTTATAGACGATTTTTTTACCAGTTTATTATTTCATATATTTTGATGTTTGGTTCTTGATGCTTTCTTATATTAGTTTTTGTCGTTTATAAAGACAACTACTTTAAAATCCGGACGTTAGTAAAAATCCGCGCGGACGCACTTAAAGTAATAAAACTCCGGACATGTCCAGATTAATCCGGACATCTGGTTACCCTACTCATAATAAATGTTACTAATATCCCTAATCTTCAACGAAATCCCTATTTAAATAAAAATATGATAAACCTCAACTATTAGGGTTGCTCATTATAGATACCTTTGCTTTTAGTTAAAAAATATATTTTTTGTGTATCGTTATGACATAAATACTACTTTATTTTGAACCTATCGTACTTGTAGACACACACAAGAACAGTTTGAAATAATAAAAATGACTACACTAAAAAGCACAAGCACGTGTAATTGAATTCATTTAAAGCGCTAGACGGTCATGCAAAACTGTCACAGTGGGGGTCATTGTTAGTTCTGGTTATTTGAATCTTTTTTTTATTATTCGCTTTATTAGAAAATTAAAAAAAAAGGTTTAACTTACCAGAACTAAAAAACTAAGCATTCACATATATGACTAGAAAAAAACAACTAATAAATTTAGTCATAAAAGTCTATTCATGGTGTGCCGTGCTTTTAGGATTTGATTCTCGGGTCTATTACAAGTTGAAAAGTATGAGTGAAAAAATTTCCGGCTTTTTTCGTTACGGAGTAATTAAAACAAACAATCAATTATATCAATAAATTATTTTATTAACTATAACCTACGAATTAAAACAAAAAACAAGTGGTCTCAAAAAATGTGCTCAAATAACTTGCATCGTACTTCAAGACAAACATTTGAGCCGGTGAATCGTGAAAGCACGAATCTTCTTTAGCATATTTTTATCTAATAATGCCACAGGAGCAGGAATTCGAGCTACAACATTTTCAGGATCTACAACAGGCTCGAGATAAACTTTCTCCTTAAAATAGTCCCAGATAAAGAAATCCAAGGAACTGAGGTCCAGGATCTAGATGGTCTACCTCTTTCAATCCACTTAATAAAAAAATAATTTTAATTAAATAAATTATTTTAAAATATTTTAATTACCTATAAGAAAATGTTTTGTTCAAGACTCTTCTTACTTGTAGGCCATAATGTGCAACTCGATAACGAAGAAGAGTCGGACATTTTTTCAGTCCTACTTTTTGACTTGTAATAGCCCCAATCAAATCCTAAAAGCACGGGTATCAATTTTTAGACACCCTGTATAATATGTTCATAGATATTTTAATATATAGAAACTCCTAAACAGCCAACCTATATCAAAAAAACAAAATTTACAGATGGGGAAATATTTGCATTACCAATTTAAAAATGTTAGCTTTGATAGACTATCTAGGAATAAGGCTATGATTAAAAGTCTATCTCAACCTTATTACAACACTTAATATTTTACTTTGCATGTCTTAAAATTTTATAGAAATATATTTTCCAACAACAATTTCTGTAAAAGCAATTGGCATTTCATTTGAAAAATCCAATCCTTAATATTTTCTATGAAATTTCCAGAAAGAGTTATGGAGGAGCTATCTGTTGTGTCGCGATAGAAATCAGTATGCATTCGAAATGGATGAATCAGGCTTTGAGTTATGGGCATGAATTCCGAAAAGTTGCGAGAACGAAATTGGAAGTCATAATGGATGAGACAAGAAGTTGCACGCACTTAATATGTGTATTTCGAAACTTTGTACTTATTGATGGACTGAAAATAAATAAATATGCAAAATATCAAATAAATTAATGTTATGTAATAAAAATAACAATTATTACAAAACAATAAAGACACTTAAGTGAATATTTAAAAATCGTTTGTAAAAATCAGTTTTAAAATTTATTTTATTATTTCCATCAATTAACATCCTTATATCGTTTTAAAATAAAAGAGGAACATTTATATAGAAAGAAAAAATATCCCTTTAATAATATTGTTTCCTTATTTATTTTAATTTTGATCTATTAACTATTATATCGATTTAACAGAACCTTTTTAAATTACAGTTGACTCTTAAAGCCGTGTCCTCACTTAGTAACATGTAACAAAAACTGGCTGCTAATACATGTTGAAAAAACAAATAACTTGTTGCTTTTTATTAAATTTAAAAAACATGTTAGATAACATTGTTGATAACAGTGTTGAGACGCGGAAAACCGTGTCCTCACTTAGTAACATGTTATAAAAACTTGCTGCTGATACATGTTAAAAAAACAAATAACTTGTTGCTTTTTATTAAATTTTAAAAACATGTTAGATAATATTGTTGATAACAGTGTTGAGTAGCAAGTGAGGACGCGAAAAACCGTGTCCTCACTTAGTAAAATGTTACAAAACTTGTTGCTAATACATGTTTAAAAAACAAATAACTTTTTGCTTTCTTAAAAAACATGTTTAAAAACATTGTTGATAACAGTGTTGAGTAGCAAGTGAGGACGCGAAAAACCGTGTCCTCACTTAGTAACATGTTACAAAAACTTGCTGCTGATACATGTTAAAAAACAAATAACTTGTTGCTTTTTTATTTAATTTTAAAAACATGTTAGATAACATTGTTAATAACAGTGTTGAGTAGCAACTAAGGATGCGGCTTAAGGCAGGGTATTTACCTGATAGACGCTTTTGGTTTTTTAATGGCTACGAGTCGTGGTTAACAAAAAGGTAAAAAGTTTGTAAATAAAACAAACTTTTACGGTGTTAAACACATAATAAAACAGTCAAGTTCAAATAAAAACAGACATGTTCAAAATAGATTTTAAATCTTTCTTATAAAAAATACGTAGATCGTATGAGCCAAATGAAATAAATTCCATAATAAATATATAGCGTGTCATATAACGGTCGCCAATACTAACTTTCTTAGTTTAAATATAACATCTTGTATATTATTTAATTTATGAATTCTTTAGTTTAGAATATTATTTTTTTTAATTTATTGCAAATATTACCATTAATAATTAAATAGAATTACTTCGTTGTAAAATTCGTCACAACACACTTAATATACATTTTTTATTTAAGTGTTGATAAAGAGAAAATATGCATAAAAGATTTTATTATTTCTTCCTCTATAAAATTTAAAAAGAAAAACAAATTAATTAATAAATATGTATCATATTACTTAAAATTAGGATGCCAGGACTTCTGCGGCGAACATTTTGAACATCTCCTACATTGACAACAATATTTTTTATTGCTTCTAAGTTTACATGGTTTAAAGAATCCAAAAATAAATAATATGCAGGGTGATGTATTTAAAATATGGAAGTTCGTATTGGCCACCAATACAAAATAATCACATTTTATATTTTATTTTATTAAAAAATTGCGCAGCCAAAGATTTCCATCGACGTGTTTTACCGTTTTTTGAAAAATTCCCCCAGTTATTTATAATGAAATTTATTTCATTTGGCTTATAAACACTATATAGTAAGAAAGGAGATTAATAGGAAATACATTTTTGGGCGCACAAAGAGTTATAATTTAAATTTAGAATTTAGTTTTAATAATTGCAATGTCAAGTGTTTTTTTATTTATTTGTAACTGGACAAGTAAGAAGCAGACTTGCTATATGAACTTGGTCCATTTTTTAAAATTTTCGACTAAAGATGGAATTGCCTAATGCGGTGGGCGAAATGACAATCAAGATAATCAAACCAAAACTGACGACAGCGAAGAAGCTGACTATTCTATAATGATGACGACTGTGGAATTTTGACATAAATTATTAATTATTTTTACTTTCAAAACAAAATTACAAGTCTTATATAGCTACTAAATTTTTTTCATTTTTACTACAAAATCAGTCATATCGCTTTGTGCAGACAATCTAAATGCAGTTTGTCCAACAGCTTTTAACAAAAATCAATGGTAGAATTTTTATTTGTATCCTTTTTTAAGTATATTATTTTTTCGGTTAATATCTTTTGTCAAACAAGTAGCAGTTTCTCTTTATTTACCAAAATTACAAAAAATGGACAAAATGTATATAAAAAGTCTGCTCCTCAAGTATCCATGTTTTTAAAGGAACATTCCTTAAATATTCCCTTTCATTTTTAAAGAAAACAAAATCTGATTTCATAAATAAAATTGGTAATTTTTAACAAAAAAAGCCCAGGTGTTTTTTCGGTATTTTACCCTTGAAATGACCCTCGTCCTAAAATAGAGCAGTTTTCTGAACTTTGTAATCTCGAATATTACCCCTCGATTTAGCAAAAACCTTTTGTTTAGTCAAGTGTATGCTAAAACGTTGATAGTTTATGACTTGCTTTTGCAGTATCCCAATAAGGCGTATTGATTTTCACGTCAGGTTTACGTAAAATCAAAAATAAAAGGTGATGCGTCGGTTTACAATGGCGTAGAAAAAGGAAAATTTATTCTTGTGTAAACAAAAGTTAAAAATTCTCTTTAACATTTTTTTTGTATTTTCAGAAATCCATGAACCAAACCATCGTTCAACAACTAGTTGTTGAACGATGACCAAACAGACAGCAGCCACCAGCAAACAATTTGTTATAAGGCTGTCACTGATTTAATAACACTTTTCCTCATGTCAGTGATAACATTCATTTTACAGGTGATCTGATCACTGATCTCGATGGATTGCCAATGTTATAACCTACGCGAAACAAAAGTTACATTTCATGAGCGAAAAAACGGTTTGTGCGCAAGCAAGTTGAGGGTAAACGCACCTAGCGCCAAACAAACTATCCGCATTATCGGAAAGAATTTTTCGACGGAGTCCTGGTTTTCTGTTCGAAGTACGGTAGCTAATGAGCGTCACGGTCAGACCGCGGACGAAGGGTACGGGGTGCCGGTGTTTGTATTTTGCCATGGCTTTTAAGTGCGCATGTTTGTCTACCCATTCATTTATTTACAGCGCGAGGTCGAAAAATCCGAAAAATGCTTCTTGCCACTGCGGATCTAAATGTAGGATATCTATGATTTTACCGGAACCGAAAAATTGGTATAATTTTGCAATGACATAAAGGCCGGCCGCAAACATTAGATTTTTATCCGATTAGTCGGTCCGATTTAAAAATGTTTATGTTGTCAGTAGTTGTGATATTTTATATACAACCAATGACAACGTAGACATTTTAAGTCGGACCGACTAATCGGATCAAAATCTGATGTCTGCGGCCGGAATTAATTGAATAATTCAATATTCGCTTATTAAAATTTTTTGCAAGAGCATATTGGTCTCTTGGAAAAGTTATCTTACATTTTTTCTGTAAAATGTACAGGGAAGCCAATAATTCACCCCTTAAAATATAGATGATATTTCCTATATTCCGCTCGGGGACGCGCCATCCGGTAGATACTGTATTGGTATTTACCAAGGCCGTACGCAGAAAGTTATGGGATGGGGCCAAGAAAAAGGACTTTAGATATGTAAACAAAGCAGCTTAGGCACCACCTTCAGCAAACAACCCATCTTTAAGAGGCAGCGTACGGCTGCCTCTTAAAGTGTTACAGTGTTGCAGAACTACTGTTTAAGTACTTTGCTAAAGCAAATTCAGCTGGGTAAAAGTTTAAAATTAAGTAATATAAAAATATCTTTTATTTACGTCACTGGCTTCCTTATTTCAGGTAAAAAGGATTCAATTTTCTAAACCTTACATTGTACGTATTTTGTGGCATGTTGGAAATAAGGATTTTAAAACTTAGCTACCGCATGTCTTACAAGTCGACGGGTGATGGCTTGTGGAAAATCAAAAAGAGATAATAATAAAAAGAAGTAAGATGGAATGCAATGAAGATTAGGGTCTTAAATCTTTTTAAGTTTTAAAAGAATTTATATGGGGTGTCCAGTAACTCTATCGACAAACCTTAACGGGTTATCTTACAATTTAAATAAAAAAATTAAATAAAAAAAAGGTCTCGTTTTTTAAATTAGACTGGTAAAAAAATATTATCTTTTATGCCCATTTGAATGTTTTTAAAAGATTTTGGAATCATTTCCCATGAATCAAAATACATTTTTTTATAATACGAGAAAAAAATAAATTTACACCAGTGTCATCCATAAGGGTTATTATTTTTTAGAAAAAATAGTATCCAGAAAAGGTGACCAATAACTCTATCAACTAACTTTAAGGGGTAATTTAACAAAAAAATACTGTGAACATTTTAACTATGAAAATAAATTTTCACCAGTGTCGTTCATGAGAAGTTGAGGGTAATCATCCTAAGGAATGAATGGCACCCGGCTGTCTTTTCTTAAAATAATAATATTTTTTAAATTTTCTTTTAACTTAGAAAAATTTAATCTCTTAATCTTTTTTTATTTTATTTACGGTTTTGCCCCGCGTAACGAACGAACAAATTATTTTTGGCATAATCATCTATCTAATTCTAGAGCTAGAATTTAATCTTTTCAGTAATTTGTATTTATTTACGACAAAACCGTGTATTTAATATAACAAAGTATAGGAATCATTTTTTTTCTAAACAGGAATCTAAATATATATATATATATTTTGGAATGAAAGAAACTAATAAAAAATTATTTTCTTTTGTATTTCAAAAATTGTCTTCAACTGAATGAAAGAGGTCTCCATTATTTAAAATATATCTAGATTGGCATGCAAGTTTTAAAAAAATATAATTTTTTACCCCCACCCCCGCACAGTTCAAAAACTAAGACGTTTAGAAGATATGCTTATTTAAACTTTTAATACTATTTTTTATTGTATGGCCAACCCTTAAACTTTGTCGGTAGAGTTACTGGATACCCTGTATATGTTGCTATAGATCTAGCAAGTATTAATTTTTTGTTTACCATTGTGTATGTATAATATTGACAAAAAGCCTTATTTAAGGAAAATTTATCAAATACAATATTTATTTATTTCTGACCCTTATGGAGTAAGGATTCTGACCCTAATGGAATAAGGATTTATTATAGTTCCTGGCCCAATAATGAAATTCACTTCATGATAATAACACTTTTAAAACCTTTTTTAGGGGCTTTGTTTGACGAGTCTACCACAAATATTCATTCTATTCTATTCTATTTTTTCTTGTTTTTGGTCCCTTCAGGTCCAACCCACCAGCTCTTCCCCTTCCGGACTATGCATTTCAGGGCTTCGTCGGCGGAAAATCTGGATAATCGAGCTCATAGCTCCCAGAAATGCCAAAAAGAAAACAAAAATAATTCTACAATCGATGCAATGCATAAATTGTCGGCTGTCAAACCAAGATCTGCTACTGGTGTTACGTATAACCTTCACTTCCACTAATGACAGTACCCATGGCACGCCTATCTATTTCCCGCCATTTGAGAAATACCTCGTGTTCACCACCAAACAGGATACCATCAGCTTATAGGAATCTTCGCTCACAGCGCTTAGCTCCAGAAGAAAAATGCCGTCTATTTAGCGTGAATATTTCCTTTATCCCCGAAGGTAAAAATGTCCGTACGGCACCTCTAAACGCTCCGTCAACCCAGTCTGTCAATGTTAAATGTTTCGGGTGTTGGACCGGGCAAACGCGTCACTTTTTTGTCGGACAAGTTTACCACAATATTTTACATGTATTTTTTTAAACATTGTGCCAAAAATCGCAAATGTTACAGTCACGAAACCATAAGGCCCTTTGACTTGTTTTAGGGATCGGATTGGGCGGGTTTCGTAACTCTAATCCTTACAATTTTTGACACATTATTTAAGAATTGCATAAAAAAACATTCTAGTTAACTTATTCGACAAAAAAGTGACGAATTTGCTCAGTCGCAGACACCCGAAACATTTGTCTTTGACATGCTGGGTTACAGCGCCGCTTCCATACATGGCAGAATGAATATTTGTGGAAAACTGGTCAAAAGGAACCCCTACTGGCCCAGAGACTATATCTACACACTTGTATACTACGTATATCTGCCAAGATAAATACTTAATATCCATCTAATATCAATCCTGATATCTTAAGCATGTATAGGATTGTAAAATCTACCTTATTGACATTCAAACTGCATATTTCGTCGGCACTTTCAGTTTGCAAAACCAAATCCCGATATGTCGGATCGGCGGGAAAACTTCATTTCAATTCAATTGTTTCTTTCGATTCGTTCAGTTCCTGCGGGACAAAGTCCCTTGGGAGAGTCGTTGGTATTACAATTTGAGCCGAGTGATGAATTTAAATCTCGTTTAAGTTAACAAAGTGTCTAAATTTTAAACAGGTAAATGTTTTAATTATTTTATTTATAGTTTTATCATTTTTTCTTTTAAAATTCAAAAATAGATTTACAAAATACTTCAAACTTTAACTCAACATATTTTCTACGTCGATTTACAAAAATTAGAAAGTTAGATACTTTAGTTGTTATTGGGACAGTATTTCAAGAAGAAAAATAAATTTTCTTGGCAACAGCAAGCACAATAATTTTTAACGATTTATAATAAATCACAAGATGAATACACGTAATTAAAATATACACGTTTAGCTAAATTAAAAAGTTCATGGAAAAGCGACGGCCTAACGGGTGTAAAACACTAACAGGTATATATTAAACAAAGAATGCCGGCATGTGACTCAGCGGTCCCGCTTTTTGTTGCTTTGCTTGTTTATAAACCTTTTTATTTGGCTTAATGTGTATAAGATATGCAAGTATAAATATTTCTGTATATCAAAGGCTGATTTTGTACTATCCATATTCCACAAGCTGTTTAATATTGATATACAGGGTTTCCAGTAACTCTACTAACAAACTTTAAAGGGTAAATCTACAATAAAAAATAAAAGAAAAACTTTATCTTAACATATTTTGTCCTATACATCTTGAACTATGGGGTGTCAAAAAATATATATATAGGGTGATTCAAAAATCGATCACGAAACTTAAGGGAGTGATTCTACTTGACAAAATAAGGGTAGAGTTCATTTAATTTGTTTTAAATGTCATTCGTTTTCGTGTTACAAACTGTCAAAGTTCAATTTTTATTTTGGCGCCAATTTATAGACAATCAAAACCTATAAAATAAGATACTCTTTATTAAAGTCGATAAACCTAACCGTTTAGGCACCAATAGACATCAAAGTTTTCATCAATTTTAATTAAATTACCTACATACATACAGGGTGTCCAGTAACTCAACCGACAAACTTAACGAAACAATTCTACAACAGAAAATAAGAAAAACTTCATATAAACATAATGTCCTAAACGTGTTAGTTTTTGAACTACGGTGTGTTAAATATTAAAAAAACACTTTTTTAAATATTTTTTATTTAATAATAATATTAAGATTAAATAAAGATAATTATGTAGTATTAATTTCAGGTAATTTAAATAGCACTTGGTTGCCTTTGCTTGATAGTGATGTATCTTCAGGAAGACTAAAAATTAACTAACTATTCACCTTTTTTGTAATATACACAATAAATACACCAGCAACTAGTTATCTATGTCACTAAGACACTATAACCAAACAAACATATTTGACATTTAATGTCAAAGAGATTCCAGAATATCCTAAAAAAGATAAAAAATTTAAAATTTAAAATCTTAATAATAGTTAATTTTTATTCTTATTATTTTTATTCAATTTATCTTGACAACGGTGGCAGACTTGCCAGCGAAACGTCGATTTTTACTTGTTATAATTTTTGTTTTTGGTTTTTTTGTACTTTTAATTTAATTTTGGCGTGTACCCAAATAATTACCATCCTTCCTTAAAGTTTTTCAGTAGAGTTACTGGACACCCTGTATATTTAAAAACAATGTTTTTGGTATTTAAGTTCCAAATAATTTTTACTAATTCTAAACCTGGCACCCACGTTATCTTGTACTAGGCTACATACAAGCCTACTAGGCTGTAAAAAAGTTATTATGAAAAAGCTGTTTACACGTAATAGTCCCTAGGCCAATAATGAAATTTACTTCATGATGATAACACTTTTATCACCTTTTTAGGGGTGGTTCCTTTTGACGAGTCTACCACGAATATTTATATCGCCCTATATGAAAGCGGCGCTTTAACCCAGCCTGTCAATGTCGATTGTTTCGGGTGTCGGACCGGGCCAACGCGTCTCTTTTGTTGTCGTACAGTTTACCACAATGTTTTACATGTAACTTTTAAACATTGTGCCAAAATCGTGTTACAGTCACGAAACCATAAGGCCCATTGACATGTGATGGGTTTCGTAACTGTAGTCCTTACATTTTTTGGCACAACGTTTAAAAATTTCATGTAAAACATTGTCCGACAAAAAATTGATGCATTCGCCCAATCCGACAACCGAAACATTTGATATTGACAGGCTGGGTTAAAGCGCCGCTTTCATATATGACGTTATGAATATTCGTGGTGGACTCTTCAAAAGAAACCCCCTAAAAAGGTTTTAAGAGTGTTATTATCATGAAGTCAATTTCATTACTCGCCCAGGGACTATTTTCTTTGGCTGTATTCAAAATAAAGGTGATAATTTAAATAAAATGCATTGTTTATTCATTTATTACCACATTACACAAAAGGGACCTACGATAAATAAAAAATAGATCCGTTCGCATGTGTTGTTGTGAATAAAATCGCTCCCAAGACGGCAGTTGGTCGGTAATCCGCGCGTTTCGGAACTCTAACATCCTTGCAAGCCTCTAAATCTTGAGTTTCCTTTTTGGATTTACTAGACGGTATACACGTGTCTATTTTTCTGTTTTAGGTGCAATCTGTCTAGACCTTATGCACTTCTTAAAAGGAGAGATTTGTCAAATTAACTGTGCTATTTGTCAGAGCTTTACGAGGGTGAAACAAATACGAGGATTTAATAAAAAGGTTTCCAGTTTTAATAAGAAAAAAAAACAAAACATGGGTTAAAAACTTTTTTAATTGTTCACTCAGCCTTAATATATTAAACAATGTAATTTCCCTGCACTGCAACTTAACACTAGCTGAAGGTATTTCTTTCTGAGTTAATTGAGATCACCAACCGCAGACCGGTTTCGAACTATTTTGGTTCTCATCAGTACGGTATAGGTGATAACAACAAACTTAAAAAATCCTTAAGAAGAGAAAATGTCGAATAAACGAAGTAGTTTATTGTCCATTGCGCCCTCTATCGGTAGTGTAAAAACTAAGCGAACCTAGGTCCATAACCAATACTTAACGAGAAGGTATTCCTAACAAGCAGTCGAAATCATTCAACAAAATTGAAAGAGGAAAAAACTTTTTGTATAAGTTCCTTGCACCAATGCAAGGTCGCATCTCTCGGGACAGTCTCCAACCTGGAGATGCAGATTTTTACACTAGCCGAAGGTATTTCCTTCAGAGCTAATGGAGATTACTAACTGCAGACCGGTTTCGAACTATTTTGGTTCTCATCAGTACGGTGTAGGCGATAATAAAAGATCAAAAAAGTCCTTAAGAAGCGAAAATGTCGAATAAACTTAGTAGTGCAGTGCAAGAAAATACAAGCAGTAAGAATTTTTTCCTCTTTCAATTTTGTTGAATGCTTTCGACTGCTTATTAAGAATACTTTCTCGTTAAATAAATATATTTATTTCATCGGAGCTCAAGAGTCTTTATACCATTGCGGTAGGCTGTTCAGTTTACCAAACTCAGCGTTTAAGGCAGTAATTATGTCAAAATTTTAGGCAATTTTTTACCAGCAAGATTTTTTTCAAATTTGAAAACAAATAAGAATCTGATAGAGCCAAGTCTGGTAAATAAGGTAAACCAGCTAACAAATATTTGCCTTGACAATTAGCGATTTGTAATAAAGTATGTACATTGTCCTGGTGGAATTTTATTGTTTGCAAAGCTTGGTCGTTTCTGGTAAATATTTTGGTTTTACTACTCAACTCTTAACTAGTCAGCGTATTACTCAAAGTTTTTTTTTATCTTTAGCCTAAAAAAGGCTAAAATCCTAAATATTAACGTACCACGGGTTTCTTAACCAAGGTAAAAGGTGTCTGTTAACATGGAACTTGAACTTAAAAACTTGAAGAATTGGAGGGAAAGGAAGGACCTTTACGGGCAGCAGGTTTCACATTCTAGAAACTCTAGGGGTAAAACCAAACAAAGTGAGAAGTTCGCGGGCTGTTCAGTTGAACCGTATAGGGATGAATACGTGCGGCAACAGGACACTAGCGTAACAAGGGGAGGGACGGCCCGCTCCGGGGCCCCCTGTAGAAAGGGGTCCCAAAAGGGGGTTTGTTATAGGAAAGAGGGATTTTTTTTATTTTTGTGGTTAGTTCTGGTTAGTTCTGGTTAGATTTAGATTTTAGAAAAATTTTAGAAAAAAGTAACGAGCAACGAAAGAAGCAACTTAAGGTGGCGCCACAGTAGCCAGAGGAGATTTTTAAACCAATGAGCATGAATTATTAGAGTGAGATACAAAATAAAAAAGGACAGATATATACAAAATAAAAAAGGGAAGAAATACCAAAATCCCTCCACTAGAAAAAAAAGTAAAGAAAGAATATATAATAAAGTGAGAAAGAGCTCCTTGAGAAGGTGAGGACCTTTTTTTTTGTTTTTTTTTGTTGTCAATTTTTTTTTGTTACAAAGAACGAGTAAAGAAAGGAGGGCCCCGATTTAAGAAAATATATATTGTGTTACAGTAGGAGGTCCCCATTTTGGAAGTAAGGACCTTTTATTTTGCTCTTCAAAATTTTTTTCATCAAAAAAACATTTATTTACTAAAATGGATGTCACTTTCTGCCCTGGCCCCAACTCCTTTAGCTACGCCACTGCACCAGTAGTTTCTCCTTGGGAGCTACTAGTGGGGAAATTATACTGGACAATTCCTCGAAGCAGAAGCTGTGAAAGGTTATACAAAAAAGCAATAGATCCCCTACAGTCCCACGATGGGCAAACGAAGAAAGCCTTTCTGTGAACAAAGGATCGTTAATAAGGCAAGCAGCTCTTCTCTGAATAAAATCAAGAATGCACACTGTTGTGGGGGACGCCATTCCCAGATAAAAGAACAATATTTCAGAGAAAGTCGGATTTGGGATACATACAAAGTGTATAAATTAGAAGGGGCAAATTACTTAGTTATTATTTTTTATCAAGACAGTCGATAAAGTTCATCCCAAAAAAATGTTGTCTTAAACATTTCTGCCAATAAAAATGCCTTTGCCTTCTTTGACATCTGTCATAATTCCTGTTTTGTCTTCGGCATATAGTGATGGACCCAGGTCTCATTAACAGTAACAAATCAACGGCACTCTTCTTCGGTGATCATGCGGATGAGGTTTTGATCTGGAGTAAGCAATTGCAGCATCCATCGAGTAAATAGTCCTTTCCTATCCAATACATCACCGATACATTAGTTGAAATATGCTGAGTTTGCTCTTTCGGTATGCCCACACCCTCAGCTACTTCATACAACTTTAGCTGTCAATCACTTAAAAGGATTTCGTAAATCTTTTACACAATTTCTTCAGAAATTGCCTGTTTTGGCCTGTCCAAATGGGAGACACAGAGCTCCTGAGACCATGTTTAAATTCTGCAACCCAAATAATAACGATAAAAACAAAGAAACTAATTCACCTAAGATTACATCTAGCTTTACTTTATTTTTGTAAACAGTTTGAATTTAGTTTAACCGTTATCATCTGTATCTTTTAAATATTTTCCTTTATTTTCTTAAACAAAATATGAATTACTTAAATTAAATAGCAATAATTTGTGTGCCTGTTTCTTTCATATTTTACCCATCTTGCAATAATTACATAAAATAACAATCAAGTTTTTAGATTGTTGTAAGCTTTAAAAATTTTAAATTTGACGCAGTGTTTAAAAGGTAATACCATAGAAACACACCACGGACTATGTCCCGCGGGGAACTAAACGAATCCCAAGAAACAATTGAATAGAAATGGAGACTTTCTGCTGATCCAGCAGAAATCGAGGTTTTGGTTTCTATAGAAATTTAAAGAAACTTAAATGTGTGTAAGTATAAATATAAAAACCTCTTTTACCAAAAATTAAAGGGTCAAATAATAAAAACGTTTCATAAAGTTCGTTTAAGAGAAGGGTGGGCAATTTTTTTTGGCATTTTTTTATTTAATTTCTGCATGATGAAAAATTTAAGAATATTATGTAAAAAATTGAGACAAATCAGAGTAAAATTAACGAATATACAGCGGTTTAAGTAGCCACGCCTCGTCCATGACTCTTATGGACGTCTCATTCCAAATCTTTTTAATGTTCAGAACTTTAAAGCGCTTTTTTTTACAACTCACGTTTATGAAGCCAGTGCCCATCATAACTTTAAAACTAGTAAACCGATCATTTTAAAATTACTACCACCATTTTTTAAATAATTTACAAAGTAATGCTTTACAGTTTTTTTCAATTTTTTAAATACACACCCAACCAAAGATATTGCATATGCTCGATTTTCTTCATAAGCTTTAATACAAAAATGCTTTTGATTTAAATGGCCATATCTCTTTTGATAAATAGGTTATCAAGATATTTAAAAAAGAGAATGTTAAAGAAGGGTGAAGCTATAACTTTGGCGTTACTGTTGTTATTTACTGTTAATAATACATTTTACAGGGTGTATGATGTGCTGTTAAACGAGAGTAATCAAATTTGTGATAATAATCATCAACAAAAATAGGTAAAGGTATAATTTATTCGCAAATAAAATTACTGCCTTTTAACAGCACATCACACAGGGTGATTAAAAATAATATATGTATTGTTAACAGTCAATACCAACGGTTATGCCAAAGTTATAGCTTTACCTTTCTTTAACATTTTTTTTTGTGGTGTTAATAAACTAATTATTAAAAGAGATATGGCCATTTAAATTAAAGCATTTTTGTATTAAAGCTTATGGAGAAAATCGAGCATATGCGATAATTTTGGCGGGGTGTGTATATTTAGTTTTGCTGGTTCTTATTCTTTAAAAATCACGTTTTTTATTTCAAAGTGTTCCTAAAAAGTAAAAAAATTAAACCTTACAGCATTACCCGGGTAAAACAATTATTTTCTAACGAACGAACTTCAGTTTTTTTTATTTACATGATCCAGCACCGAGATATGATAGCCACCGCAATTCGCCCTTTGTTTTTGAGACGCTTTTAAATACTTAAGCTTATAAATTTCCAAAATATTAGTAACTCTAAATACAGAGTGATTCAAAACTCGATCACGAGACTTAAGGGGTGATTCTACTTGACAAAATAAGGGTTGAGCTTCATATACTTTTTTTTCAAAATGTCATTCGTTTTCGAGTTAGAAGCCATCAAAGTTCAATTTTATTTTGGTTTTTGCCATATTGCATTTATTTTTCAACCAATCCAGTTGCTATTTGGCACACAAATCGAGCTGTGCAGATTCTAAATTTTAAGACAAAAGTACTTTTTTAAATACCGCCAGAGGACACTTTACCTAAAACTTAAAAGTTTATTTACATCATAACTTTTTATTTTTGACAGATATCGTAAAGCTGGGGGCGCCATTTTATAGACAATCAAAAACCTAAAAAGGTACTCCTTATTAAAGTCGATAAACCTCACCGTTTAGGCACCAATAGACATCAAAGTTTCCATAAAATTCAATCAAATTACCTACATACATACAGGGTGTCCAGTAACTCAACCGACAAACTTAAACAAACAATTCTACAACAAAATATAAGAAAAAACTTTATATAAACATATGTTCTAAACGTCTTGGTTTTTGAACTACTGGGTGTTAAAAACAATTATTCTTTTTTAATTATTTAACACACCGTAGTTCAAAAACTAAGACGTTTAGGACATATGTTTATATGAAGTTTTTTTCTTATTTTCTGTTGTAGAATCGGCCCGTAAAGTTTGTCGGTTGAGTTACTGGGCACCCTGTATGTATGTAGGTAATTTGATTAAAATTGATGACTTTGATGTCTATTGGTGCCTAAACGGTGAGGTTTATCAACTTTAATAAAGAGTACCTTATTTTTTAAGTTTTTGATTGTCTGTAAAATGGCGCCCCCAGTTTTGCGATATCTGTCAAAATAAAAAGTTATTATGTAAATAAACTTTAAGTTTTAGGTAATGTGCCCTCTGGCGGTATTTAAAAAAATAATTTTGCCTTAAAATTTTAAAATCTGAAAAGCTCGATTTGTGTGCCAAATATCAACCTGATTGGTTAAAAAATAAATGCAATATGGCGAAAAAACCAAAATCAAAATTAAACTTTGACGGCTCGAAAACGAATGACATTTAAAATATATATATATATATATATATATATATATATATATATATATATATATATATATATATATATATATATAAATATATAAATCTCTACCCTTATTTTGTCAAGTAGAATCACCCCTTAAGTTTTGTGATCGATTTTTGAATCACCCTGTATAAAAACCTTTTTCGATAAAATGAATAGGAATTAAACCGTTAATTATGTTCATTTAATACTGAAATTACCCAATTATGTATTTAAAAAGTAATAAAACAACTTATGTTTCTACGTCAAGTCATACTTTCTGTTTATAGCTTAAAAATGTTCAATAATAAAATTTAAATAAGAAAAACCACATAAACTAAAACTTTTATTTTCTATATTTCATTACAGCCATTTCAGACGTTAATTTTCACTCCAATATTTGTTTCGTCTAACAGTCATTCAAGTACTTTAACAGCCGCATTAAAAACTCCAAAATCGTCTTTTACTACCTTACCCTGTAATAAATTTTATTTAGGGAGTTATCGCAAGAATATCGTAACGTAAAGTTTAGAGTAAACATAGCTGAAAAAAATATTTTAAAAGTTTTAGAAATGTTTCTTTCTTTTTTTCGTATCCTTGCTGCTTTATTAGTTGCATAGTTAAAATTATTGTAAATAAATCAAAGTTTGTGTGTGGAGTCATTTTTTATTGGATGATGGAGACGTAAAAATTATAGTCCCTGGATGGTCTTTTTGTTGGTTACACGACTGGAAAGAATGGGACCTCTTCGGTCCTGGTCCCGGGGTTTTTCTTTTATTTTGTTTCAGGCGACCGGCCAGTTCATAGGGGTCAATAGGGCTGAACAGGGTCAGCTCGTATACCCCGGGACCAGGACCGAAGAGGTTCCATTCTTTCCAGGCGTGTACCCAACAAAAAGACCATCCAATAAATGAATTTGCCTATCCAATATAGAGCATATCTTCAATTTATAGTCCCTAGACTCGTAATCAAATTGGCTTTATAATAATAACACTTTTAAATCCCCTTTGGGGGATCCTTTTGACCGGCGGTGGTAAACGGGGCGCAAGGCCTTCACTAAAGTTTTATTAAACAGGTAAGTGGGGCGCAGGGATCTTGGAGTCAATAAAATCGTATAGGTAAACGGGGCGCAAATGTTTTCTTTAAAGTAAAGGTATCGAAATAAAATGTTGGTCTATTTTTAAAATTTTTATTAATTACGAAACATTTATTGCATTAAAAAATATTTACATATTATACACTTGACAAATACGAAGTACATTTTATAAAATGTAGTCTACTTATTTCTTTTAACCTATATTTATTCACAAGTTTTTCCAGTAACCCACACCCCTTCTCGGGAAGGGCTGGCGCCCCATTTACCTATGATATAAACGTAACCTTACAGGCGTGCAGGTAAAAGAGATATTTTCGCTCCCCGTTTACCTCCGTCCCTTTTGACTAGTCTACAACAAATATTCTGATATTAACGGACAAAAAATTTTAAATTTTCGAAATAATTCTTTTTATTAAAACTTTTGCTAGTAAAAAAATTATGAATCACGAAGAAAAATGTTGATTTTTATACAGGGTTTGGAAAAACTTGAAAAAACAGGATTTTTTCCAAAGAGTAAACTACCATTATTTTTTACTTTTAATCAAAGATTTATTTAAAAAGATTTTTCGAATAGCATATTGAATGACTTTATTAATGTTAAAGGGTATCAAAAACTTTAAAAAACTAATTTTGGAAATATCAAAAATTAATTATTTTAAATTTTTATAATAAAATGACCTAAAAACTCTCAAATTTTTAAACACCATTTGCCAAATTATGGAGTTTAATAAAATTTTGTATATTATTTTAATCCACTAACTTTATTCTAATTAAATTTTCTTAAAGACATTTGGCTTAAAAATTTAAAAATAAAGGTAGTTTACTCTTGGAGATAAATAATGTTTTCAAGTGTTTGGGTACCCTGTATACAAAATCAATATTTTTCTCTTCGTAAACCAATTTTTTTACAATCAAAATTTTTTATAAAAATGACTTTTTGAAAAAATTAATTTTTTTATCCATTTGTCTTCTTGTAACCTCCATCCGTGGACAGTATATTTTAAAAATTAAATAGTTAGTTGTGGTTACTAGTTATTAAAAGCCTTAAGATGGCAAAGTGCATATTTTCTTGATTTTATATTAATTTTGTTACTAAAAAAAAAAACAAAATAAACACAGAAATACCACAAGTCATGTTAAAAATATCTCTTCAGCTTTCATAAAAAGTTTAAAAACCTTACTACGTACTTGGACAACATTGACGTAACTTAAGAAAAAAATTGGTCATCTAAAAGCATTTAGCACCCACGGTAGAGCAGCCCCAAAAATTAAAAAAAAATACATATAGTACCTCTGGGATTAAGAAAAACATCCTAACTATACAAAAATACCGTGAATAATTAAATTAAAAACTCCACTTAAAAACTGTTAAATCTGTTTGAGGCGATGACTTATTTGTGTGTTTCAAGTCAAAACACAAGATGTAAGAAGCCGAAAATGTTTATTGCATTTATGTTATGCACCTCCTGAAAGTGACTTATGAAAACACTTCGGATTTACCACCCTCCATAACTTAATTGGAAACATAAACTTGTCTTCGGATGTTTTTGGAGTACAAGTTTACTGGCGTCGGGAGAAGATTTTATGATTGGCTTTTCTATGGAATTGTGTTTATTATGCTTTTAATGGATTGGAAAACCAAAAACATTACTTACTTTAGCAGTTATACAGAGTCATTCAAATAAAATGTCTGCTATTGGTAAATTTATTATTATTTAAAATACAAAATAGTAGCACTTTAGGTTAGGTTAGAACAAACCATTGACAAACGTGTTTTTAGGTAAAGTTCTCACTCTTTCCGCGGTCTTCGAGTAGTGCGGTACGTTTGCGTAGAAGTCTACATAGACTTCCCGGGTAGGCGATTGAAGACATCGTACGAGCGTTGCTGTACCCTTGGGGATCGAGAAAAGATTCACGCTAAATTGGGGCTTCTTACTTCTGGGGCTAAGCGCTGTGAGTGAAGATTCCTAAAGCCTGAGGTTTTTCGTTTTGGTGTTAAACACATGGTGTCTTCGTATGGTCGAAGAGGTGCGCAAGCCTTGCGGAAATACGTCAGTAGTGAAAGTGACGGTTATGCGCGATACCAGTAGCAGCCGCTGTCTTGATAGTCGCAATTTATGCATGTTAAAAGTTTATCGCTGTTATTGATTTAAATATTTGAATTTTTTAAACCGGAATTTCTGGGAGCGGAAAGCTCGACAATCCAGATTTTCTCACCACATTGAGCTGGCAATTGCCTTGCAGCAACGCCATAAACAAAGCAGTATCCAGGTAAAGTTCTCGCCAGTAGAGAAGATGCCACGGCCTCATCACTTCAACCTTACTTTCAATTATTCTCCTTTTGTTGCTCGCACACGATGTAAACGACGCGTTTAGAGAGCGATAGTTGATTGCCGTCTTTATTTGTATGACGCTTGTGGCATCTTTGTAACTGGGTTTTAGTCTAAGTGGGTAAAATACCATTTTTTTAGTCGCAATCACAATTTTATAACTATTCGAAAGATCTTTCAAAAGGTTTTGAAAACATACTGCATACGATATATCCAATTTTTAATATTTTTGAAAATATAGCCGTTCTTAAAAGTTTATTGGTAAAATATATTTTTATAAAGAACAAACCACATATTGTACCACCAATAAAAATATAAAAAATGTAAACAGCCTTGGAAGAACGCAACATCTAATATATCAAGATATTTCTTATAGTTTTAAAAATATGCCCAACTAAATCTGAAATATATACTAAACTTTTATTAAATCTACAGCTCTATGATGTAATCATTAGGTAGTTATACAATACATAAGGCGTTTGATAAAAAATACGATTTTACTATTAAACCCCTGTGGACGTCATATTTTCGAAAATATTAAAAATTGTGGAAAAGTGTCCAAATTTTTGGCGGTCACTGAATGAATTTATTATGAATTATAATGAAGCCGTACTCATTCAAAAGGTGTTTTAAATATTTTAAGAAAAACGAAAAAAACGTTTGATAATAAAATTTATAAAGCAAAATTTTAAATAATTAAAAGTTTCAGAGTTGGTTTTACACTGATTTTTTGAATAAAAATATGTAGCGCCTCAATATAATTAAAAGATCATTTATTGCTATATATAAATTGGTCACGAATTGGTCACCATTGGCCAGTCGTTCTCAGTGATCCACTGACCAATTCGTGACCAAGTTTTGTTGATTATCTTGATTGATTAGAGAAAAATTAGTATGTGCAACTCGTAGAAAAATTATATACTCTTGGTGGTCGCTGCTCCATCGCCGGAAATAGCTCGCTTTTTCCACATGTTACATATAATATTTTGATACAATGTCTCCTTTTAAATGAAAAGTCCCTAATTATGTGGCATTTTTGTATCTTTGCCTTTATTTTTAGTGCTTTTTTTGTAAATATTCCATTTCTCAAAATATATTTGCTTTATTGCATTTGTTGACGGTAAAGTCCCAGATCTATTTCCATTTCTATCTCTTTTTTCCACCCCCGTACCTTCAGATTCGCAAGAAAACGTGATCTTATTACCCTCGTTTTCCCCTTTCCACCCCAAAATTGCCGGTATGTATCGGTATTTCTCGACCCCCTGCTTCGTGCAGCCCCCTTCATTTATTATTTACCTCCCCTTCGATGTTCCTTTGAGAAAGGGACGTTTTTCTTGGTCACACCGCCGTGAGTGATACACTGATTCGATTTTCGCTTGGTTTTGCCGGTTTGACAAACATACGGAATAGTTAATTATCACATTGCTGGTTTATGGGAAGTCGCAAGTTTTATACAGTGTCTTTTAAAATTCACTAAACACATATTTAAAAGGCGTATTTTTAGGGTAAAATAGGGATTTTTTTTCTATATGTCTTAATTAATCAGAAAACAAATATGAAAACTTCATAAAAAGTTGTGGCGTACTTTTTACAATAATATTGACTGTGGTGCCCACTTACACGCTACTAGACCCAATAATACTAATCTAGGCAAAGCTTTACGAGCGCCTTGTTAAATTTAATAAGTGTCCCAAATTTTATTCAAATCGGTTAATTCCTAATATATTTAAACGATACCGACTTTTTGAAAACTTTAACGCCCAATATCTTAGAATGGAAGCAAGTCCGAACATAGGTTTATGAAAACTTTTTATCATAAAAAGACATAAGAAAGCACCCCCTAAGTTTTGTACCGTAGTTAGGAAACACTCTGTATTTTGGGAGCCAAAAAATTAATATTTTTTTGCTTTAGCACCGATTTTCACCAGCCAGGTCTGGAGTTCCGTGTTGGCGTATAGGACAAGTATGTGACAAGTTCCCGGCTTGCCTTAAAGACCTACCCAAAAATTGGTGCCAGCTTTTAGACCATAAAATTCATCCCCTCCGAGATATAGCAATCAGAAGTTCTGTACAAAAAATCTATAACATACAGGGTGGCCCACCATATTCGACACGGTCTGTAGCTGGATAACCATGGGGTTTTTAAAAAAGTAAATACTGAAACATATACAGGTCGGATAAGGCCACAGTATAAAATTATTTTACTCTATACAGGATGTCTCAAAAAGTGTGACGTATCAAAGTTATATTTTTTTAAATGAAACACCCTATATTTTATGACGGTTTTAGATTCTACATAAAAAATAATTTAAGTTTGTTAATAGTACCAAGTGTCTAATTTTATTCGTTTTTGTGATATTTGATTTTTTTCAAAATGCAGGGGTGCAATTAAATTAATTTTATTTTAACAATAATAAACTCCTTAAACTTTAAAATTTGTTACAAGATTAGGAAAAGTCTGCCTTATCATACGTAGGTCATATCGAGATCATAGATTATACAGGGTGATCAAAAATAATTTCAATTTTTTAGAAAGTCAAATAGCAATATCTCTCTTATTTTAAATGAAACACCCTGTATTTTTTTACACCACGTGATGACAAACCAAATGCTCTTTCAAATGGTGTATAGGTTGCCTATACCTATCTTTTATACTTTTTAAGTAAATTCCGTTTAAACATATTTTTATTCCAAATGTCTATTTAAATGTAAGTAGGCTGTGATATAGCTATGCCTATTTACTAAGCAGTTATTGCAAAATGTAAATTTGTTGAAAAAGCACAAAATTAAAAGATTTTGTATTATCCGCCACTATTTTTAAAATTCACAGAAAAAAAATTCACTAGTTGCTTATAATGCTACTTCCAATAACACTTATTTCAGCTGAATGTGGTAATGATAAAACTTGTGTTTTTAAACAATCCTAATAACGCCTCTGGTCAGTTATGACGACATTCCGTCACCTATAACTCGTTTCTTCCATTATCCATAATCACTGTGTCAAATTTTTAAAGCAACTATTAAGGTTATCAGATGGTTTCTCCTGAAATATTTTTCAGGATTAACTCTAGACTAAAGTAAACCATTTTTTTACATCCTACCAGTATTATATCATCTTGTTGTTGTAGAAGAAGAGTTTTTATTTAAAATCATTGAAATTTCTTTTAAACTGACTAAAACACTAGTAATCAATAAATGGTCGTTGTTATTTTCTTAAGAAAAATATTAATGGCTGCTATGTCACAGCCAACTTTAATTTAAATAAGCATTTGGACTAAAAATTTGTAAAAACAGATTTTATCAAAAAAGCACAAAGGGTAGGTATAGGCAACCTATACACCATTTAAAAAGTATTTTATTTGTCATCATGTGACGTAAAAAAATACAGGGTGTTCCATTTAAAATAAGAGAGATATGGCTATTTGATTTTCTGAAAAATTGAAATTATTTTTTGATCACCCTGTACAATATTTGATTTTGATTTGACCTACGTATGTATATGGCAGACTTTTCTAATCTTGTTACACATTTTAAAGTTTAAAAATGTTAAAAGTGTTAAAGTAAAATCAATTTAATTTTACCTCTGCATTTTTCAAAAAACTCAAATATCACAAAAACGAGATAAAATTAGACACTTAATACTATAAGCAAACTTGAGATATTTTTAAAGTAGAATCTAAAACCGTCATAAAATATAGGGTGTTCTATTTAAAAATATAACTTTGATGCGTCACACTTTGATACACCCTGTATAGACTCAAAAAATTTATTACTGTGGTCTGTATCCGACCTGTATATGTTTCAGTATTTACTTTTAAAAACCCCATGGTAATCCAGCTACAGACCGTGTCGAATATGGTGGGCCACCCTGTATATGATTTTAAAAGGGATTATATTTTTGCATCAAATCTTACGAATATTTGCGTCTTTTTCTAACTTTAGGCAATAAATTTATTGTTTTTCCAATCAAATTTAAAAATCCAATTTTTGTGGGAAATTAAGGAAATGTACAATATTTTTCTCTTGCATTTTCTAATACCCAAACGGTTTTAGGGAAAATGTCTTTTGACTAAAAGGGAAAGCAATTGCGTTTACGATCCACATTGATTGTGCTTTTAATAATTGCTCTCATTTTGTTTTTTTTTATTAAAAGTATCATTTTGACTTAAAAAATACCTCCTAAAATTTTATCCCCAATTAAAAACACCCTTTATAAATATAATTTAAAAAAAAACCTAAATCACTAAAAGTCAGTTTTGACCTAAAAATTTCCACTAGCCACCAAATTTTCTGCCATGTCCTTTACTTGCTTTAGAAAATAGTACTTTATTCATAACATAATATTTTGGCCTATTTTTTAAAAAATATACAGGGTGTTTTAAAAGTTAAATCAATAATTTTAAAAAGTTTGTGGAACTCATTAAAAAGAAAGCAATATGCGTCATCCATGGCTCCTAGTGAATGTTCTTATTCTATTATTTTTTTGTTCTTAGAACTATAAGCAAGACATTTCTTTCACATGCTGAGTTTTCCTAAAATGTGTTAATATTTATAATCTGAATAAAAATAAATGGGCCGATATTTTCTTTTAAAAATTGTGTTTTTCACTTCAGTGCCCCTAAAAAAAAATCCTCTAGCCTAACCTGGAAAAAACGACAATCTAAAGAACAATTCTTTGATTTCATATAACCTAGCACCAGAGTTGGGTCAAATACTGAAATCCGGTATTCGAATACAAATACTGAATACACGTTGTTCCGCTTATTGAAAAAAAACAAGTTAATGATGGCAGCTTAAAAACGAAATGTCGGATCTTAAATTTATTAACATTATTTTATAAAAGACACAATAAATTAGCAATGATAAGATGACATTAAATATAAAATTCTTTAAAAAACAATCGCAATATTTCGGTTTATCCGAATAAAAAAATCAGCGTATTAACTGTAATTGTGCGATGAAATGGTTACAAAGGTCCATTTGACAGTTTCGCGAATAAATTGCAAATTAACTTTTTTTTATTTCACAAAGGAACAGACGGGTTTTCTTTTTGTATAAAGACAAAGATAAGCTAACTTTTGTACGGATTATGTTTCTTTTTTAATTTTTGAAAATAAATTATACAGCTTAATAAAGTAGTTTATATTTTTTTCTTCTGAACTATAGCCTAAATAGTAACGTACCGTGGGTGTCTTAAGCGAGGTAAGAGGGAGTTTGTTGACAAGGAACTTAAATACTTAAAGATTTGGGGGAAGGAAAGACCTCTGTCGGCAGCAGATTCCACATTCTAGAAACTCAGGGATAAAAGAACGAACAAAGTGGGAAGTTCTGAGCCTGTCGGGTTGGACCGTATAGAGATGCATACGCGCGGCACCACGAGTTTTTCTGTTGGGAACCGCGAGTGGAGGAACTATACTGGACAATTTCTTAAAGCAGAAGCCATGAAAGTACCATAGAAAAGCGATAAATCCCCCACAGCCCGACGATCGGCAAGAGAGGAAGGCCTTTCTGAAAGTAAAGGATCATTAATGAGACCAACAGCTGTTCTTTAAATAGAATCAAGAATGCTTAGGGTTGTGGGGGACGCCATGCCCCAGATTTGAGAACAATATTCCAAGGGAGGTTGGATTTGGGACACATATAAAGTGTATACATTAGAAGCGGAAAAATAATTAATTAAGTTTTCAAAATAATATTTTAAAAAGTCAATTTTAAGCCCCCTGTAATACATTATATGGAGATTTTTATGATCGCTATTATTTGAGGTAACATTTTTTCTTTAAATAAAAAACTTTTTTGAAAATATGAAAAATACAAATTTTATGGGTATACTGAAGGTTAAAAGTAAAAGTGGAAACTTTTAATTTTTGGGCAGTAACTCCCAAGGGCGGCCAATTTTAATTTGCTCGGCCGATGGTCTAGGATCTGCCCTGCTCTTACCTCCCCAACAATGCAAAAGTTGGAAAACCTGAGGGTAAAAAGAGAGACGCACCAAGTAAATAAATTGACTCTTTATGTGTCTTAATTAAACACTTTCTGCTTTACCATATTCAAAAACTCAAAGTATTTAAAATATATTAAATCAAATTACGACATCAAAGCTATAAACTTTAAAGGACTATTTTTCCGAAAAGGTCCTGCCGAATAGATTTCCTTCGCCTTTCAACATTCGTAATAGACCGAAACTCAGCTGTCGAACGTAAAAATACGAAATTCCCTAAAAGCTATCCGTCTAAACCATTGTTACACCTACCCAATAGTCGGAAAGACGTAAAAGTTCTTTTATTTCCTCCATTCAACTAGGGGTAGATTTACGGTTTTTCTTGAGAAAAAGTAAGTGAGCATTGATCCCTTACGATACTATTTTATACATACCGATTCAAAAAAATACTAGAAAAAATAAGGTTTAGCACAAGGTAGCTTTATTTAATATTCTAAATATTATACGGGGTTTCCCATAATAGGCTATACATTTTAATATTTGAATAAATTGTCTTTTAGTTTACCAATAACTTATAAATATTTGGCTAATTTAATTTTAACTTTTAAAAATCAAATTTTTCAAACAACCTCCACCAACTTTAACACATTTTTCAATATTAGATTAAAAGTGGTTCATTACACGGCGTAGCAAACCTTCGTTTATTCCTTCAACTTCTTTACGACTTTTGACTTTGAGTTCCTCGATTGTACTTGAACGACTCGCAAACACTTTGGTTTTTAAATACCCCCACAGGAAAAAACGTGTGCCGTTTTAATCGGTGAGGGAAGGGGCTATAGTTTTTTAAATATGTCAAAAAATACTGGTTAGGTGTTTCGGCTTGTGGAAATTGTTTGGATCGTATTGGATTATATTTTTCGTTATCCTTAAATTATTTTCTTCAATATGAGAAAACAACCATGCTCGAGAATGTCAAAATAACGTTTTTTTTACAACTTTGTAGCCCTCCGCTTTCCTTAGGCCGCTTTCAGACGGGCAACTTTGTGCATTTGAAGTTGACAGCAAAAAGTCGATCGTTTGTGGTTGATTGTCGCTACTTGCAGTTGTCATTTAACAACAATGGAAAAAGCGATTCTTTTCATACGAGCGTTTTTCGACTGCAACCGAACTTCTGCGGCTCATTTTCGCCGATCCCGTTGACTGACTACACGTTAGTTACAACTACAGTTGTAGTCGAAATTGGCGACAAGACGCCGATATTTGTGTAGTCAACTTTGACTGCAAAAAGTCGCCCGTCTGAAAGCGGCTTTACTTCACTTTCAGAATTGTCGCGCACTGAAATGACAAGCAAGTAACGTAGAGGCGAAGGTGGTAAGCTAGTGGCAAGTAAAATCTTTAAAGCCATCGAAAATTAAATGTTTTGGAGACTGGTGGTACCCAACTGACGACACACACTAGCCAAACACCATTTCACAGCCAATCTACCTTAATGCGCGCTCTTTATTTATTTACGCAGGTTTTAAATATTCTATCTAACACAAACTTACCACGTGGCTGCCATGCTAGGCATTAAAGTGCAAGCAAGGTAACGTGGCTGTGGGGTGGTGAGCTAGTGGCAGCTGAGGTCTTTAAAACCCCTTTAAAACATTTTGACTAGTGGTATCCAATTGACTTCACACACTATCCCAACCTCACTTTCTTACTATTTCAGTGGGCGTTTTGCCTTCCACATCTTACAAACAACCTCATTAACTAAAAGAAAACCTTTTATTTCCTAAACTTAAAATAAATGTCCTTTTATATTTAAAACTAAACAAAATGCTTTAAAAAAAGCTATCTATCCAGTTTATCCAAAGGTGTGCCCATTAAGGTCTAATCAAACCTAAAAGGAAAAGAAAAAAGACACAAAATAACGGTATTGATTACTATTTAGATAAGGTTTCAAAGAACGCCGATGCGTTCTTAAACAAAAAAGACTACTGGATAGAAAAGGATAAAATACCGGCTTTTTAGGTTTTCCAGGCCATCTTGATAAGCTCGATTGCTTTACGCCGCTTTTTTCCTCATTTTGCTGATGAACTGCGGGAAAACATTGATACCATATTTACCTGGAACAAAATTAAATTGAAATAGGGTGAGAAGATAGGGAAAATCGAGGTTATTCAAATAAAAGTGGATTAAATAAATGGTTAATGTTGTTTTAGGCGCTTGCGACCCTTTTGGTAAAAAAACTTTGGGATAAGAAAGCTCTTAGATTTGATTTTTCTTTTAATATACTAAAATAAAATATTAAAATTTAATAAAAAAAAGCTTATCTGTCATTTGTTTATTTCCAGAGTTTCTAGGAGGGATTAAGTTAAATTTTTGTTAATCCAGGAATACAGGGCGTATAGTAACTCAACCCACAAAGTATAAGGGGTGATTCTACAATAAAAAATAAGTAAAAAACTTTACATGAACATAATATACAGTGTGTCTGAAGATAGGTGTTACATAAGGAAATAATAAATAAACCTGAATCGAGAATTTGGTAATTTCGTAATTACATTTAATGGTATAATATACGATTTGCTTATTAAAATTTTTTGAAACTTACCACGAGGGTTTGCTCGAAAGTCTTTAAAAAAATATTTTACATTTTTTCTGTAAAATTTACAGAGGCGCCAATAGAAAACCCTCTTAAAATTAAGTTCTCGTTTGGCGACACACCACCAGATATGAGAGCGGCGCTTGAACCCAGCATGTCAATGTCAAATGTTTCGGACTGGACAAACGTGTCATTTTTGTCAAGTTTACCCAAATGTTTTATATGCAATTTGTAAATACTGTACCAAAAATGATAAGGGAAAAAGGACAAAAAAGTGACGCGTTTCGCTCAGTCCGACACCCGAAATATTTCACATTGGTATGTTGGGTTAAAGCGCCGAGGTATGAATATTTGTGGTACTCGTCAAAAAAAAATCCTAAAAAGTTTTTAAAGGGTTTTTATTACCATTTTATTACTCGCCCAGGCATGTTCCGCCATTTTTTAAAAAAAACAATAACTTATGTCAAAGTTATTTTATATTTATAAGGTTGCGACATATCCTCAACTTTTAAGCGGTACGAGGTCGGGGACGCAAGAAAGGGCACTTCTCGGGGAAAAGTTGGCAAGACTGGGTAAAAATCAAAGCTGAAGATCAATCCAGTGGCGTCTAGAATTTGCTCATTTCATTTTGCATTGTTTTGGAAGTGATATTTGTTGAAAGATGTAATTCCAAATGTTTTTTATTTAAAGTAAACGAATTTACAACTTAATAACAATTAAAACCTGTTGTGTAAACGGTTGTTCTACTAATACAATAAACTGTATTTCTCCAGCACTGAACAAAATGGCCGAAAAATGGGATATGTCACGTCATAACACGTCAAAGCAATATGGCAGAATGTCGTGACCTTATATAGACCGACTTTGAGCTTATGTTACATTTTTAAGGAGAAAGATTTAATTTTAAGAATATAGCAAGAGAATAAACAAAATCTTTTTAAATACAGTAGCTAATGTATTCACTTCATTTAAGCAAGTTTTCCGAAACTCAATTCCAGAAGCTAATATTTCCAGTTTCTAAAGCGAAAAAAATATATTCAACTTCTAAACCATACTTGGGATATTCAATTTAAACTCCTAAAGAAGTTTAAGAGTTTTATTATCCTAAATCGGCTGATAACAACGTAACTGCGACACGTTTTCCCGTTAAGAAAAACGATTTTCTGAAAAAAGTTTTTCTTTTCTGAATGGCCAACTGGTATTGCTAGAAAATGAGAATTAGGGGGACGCGATACAATGGGTCTAGATTGACGGTATTTATAAGCATATGTGCGTTACTGGATTAATAAAAAGTACCTACTGCTATTTTTAAATATCTGTTAAACACTGATCTCGATAGATTGCCACTGTTATTAACTGCGCGAAACAAAACTTACATTTTATGGGCGAAAAAACCGGTTTGTGCGCAAGCAAGTCGACGGTAAACGCACCTGGCGCCAAACACACTATCCGCATTATCGAAAAGAATTTGTCGACGGCGTCCTGGTTTTCTGTTTGAAGTACGGTAGCTAATGAGCGTCACGGTCGGACCGCGGACGGAGGGTACGGGGTGCCGGTGTTTGTATTTTGCCACGGCTTTTAAGTGCGCATGTTCGTCCACCCACTGCGCAAGGTCGTAAAAATCCGAAAAATGCTTCTTGCCACTGCGGATCTAAATGTAGGTTATCTATGCTTTTAAATTGTTGAAGATACATTTACCAAATTTGGTATCTAAAGGTTATCTGGCTTGAAGAATTTAATTGTAGAATTGGCACCGTTGCCAGATTTCCATGTTTTGTGCTACAAGTACTTTTTTCGTTTTTTAAATGGTATCCTTCATTTATTTTTATTGCAATAAATTGCACAGGCCCTTAATAAATCCACAAATTTTCACAATTTCAGTTTTACTAGCTGCCAAAATATGATAACACCCTAAAATCGCTTTAGCTGCGTTTACAAATTTCAGTATTTGAAGGTTTCTGGGAATGTAGAATCGAAAAGTGATACTGTCATTGTTGTAAAATTTTTATGTTTTTTGCCACATGTAACTATTTTAAATGAAATACCCTATTTATTTTAATTGCAATAAATGGAGCGTGCCAACTTACGAAGATATGACAACACGGAAATTTTATTAAATTTTTGCAACAATGCTGATATTTCTGATCAATTAGGCAAACCCCTAAATACCAAATTTTGTAAATACAGCTTCAGCGGTTTTAAAGATATTGAGATACCACTAAATTACGTTTTGCTCAAAGGTAGTGGTATATATATTATATCTTGGTAAGTAATAGAGACAGAATTTTAAAAATCTAGAAACTAAATTACTAAATTTTATCGGCCCAATTAAATGCAAAAAAATGACGAGAGCATTTTATTAAAAAAACTAAAAAAAAAAATTACGTGCTGTGCTATCACTTTTTAATTCCACATGTTTGAAGACACTTTAGATACCAAATTTGGTAAATGTAGCTTTAGCGGTTTTAAAGATATTTAAAAAATGCGGTAATTTTTAATAAACCAGTATATACAGGGTGTCCAAGAATATGTGGAAACTCTCTAAGATTCATATAGACTACAATTTTTTTTATATTTTTTAAATACTTAACACACCGTAGTTTAAAAACTAAGACGTTTAGGACATATGTTTAAATGAAGTTCTTTTCTTATTTTTTATTGTAGAATTGTTTGGTTAAGTTTGTCGGTTGAGTTACTGGACACCCTGTATGTATGTAGGTAATTTTATTGAAATTGCTGAAAACTTTGATCTGTTGGTGCCTAAAAGGTAAGGTTTATCGACTTTAATAAGGAGTACCTTATTTTTTAAGTTTTTGATTGTCTATAAAATGGCGCCCCCAGCTTTACGATATCTGTCAAAATAAATAAGTTATGATGTAAATGAATATTAAGTTTTAGGTAAAGTGCCCTCTTGCGGTATTTAAAAAAAGTACTTTTGTCTTAAAATTTTAGGAATCTGCAAAGCTCGATTTGTGTGCCATATATCAACTGAATTGGTAAAAAAATAAATGCAATATAGCGAAAAAACCAAAATAAAAATTCAACTTTGACGGCTTGTAACTCGAAAACGAATGACATTTTGTCAAGTAGAATCACCCCTTAAGTTTCGTGATCGATTTTTGAATCACCCTATATATTGGTGAATGCTTAAGCAAAATTTACCCTTGATTTAAGTTCAGAACATAAATAAAAAACGTATTTTGCATATCTGAGCCACCATCACTTTTTCTTTAGGATCAGAAAAAAATTGTGACTTTTCTGATCACGCATTCATGTTTAGTAGTTCAAAATACATCACCGAATCTGGGTCATATCCTTTTTTTTATCAAGTGACATTAAACTCACGATATTAAATTATTATTTCTGTCAACGTGACCGTTTACCTTTTCTTTAAAGATCATTTAGCAAATCTTTGTCCTTATTCACTGTTGACGTATCGTGTCCATGATATTTTTTAAATCACCACCTAATTTATATTCGAAATGTTAAATAATATAAATTATTATATAAATATATAACGGCAACTAGGCTTTGTGTATCTAAATGTGAGATATCTATGTGTAAAGCACTTTAGTGAAATAGCCAAATCAAATATCATTTATATGTATGTTTTAAAATATTACTTAACCAGTATATACATAAAAATTTATTCTTTATTTACTTCAAAAAACTTTTCATGTTATTAGTATCTTTAATTTATTTAATTATTTTGTTAAAAAACATCAATTAGAAAGATCAAAGTCTTTTAAGTCCCCTTAAAATAAGTTCAATTTCATAATGTGTAAATATTAGCGATTTAAACATGCCGAACATTTTGGGGCTTTAATTTAATCAAAAACTTTTCACTTTGCAGGTTTTGCCTTTTCGATTTAAAATAAATCAGGAATAAATAAATAAAAATTGAAAAACTTTTGGTAAAATGCTTTTTGGTTCTTGTAAACACGTTGCTTTTAGAAAGCCGGCGGATATTTTTTTTTTGTGGCGACCCCCAAATTGGAAGCTTTTGTTGTTGAAAACATCAGAAGTTTTTTAATCAAGAGAAAACTACGATATAAACTCTACGAGAAAAAGTTTTAATTTCATTTTCTGTTCATGTGATTTTGGGTACAAGAGTAACATTTAATTTTGTTCGGTCGTTTAGAAAATTTCTGGTTTTAGATTGAGTTTAAAAAAGTGTAAAACATGTATAAGTAACCAAAGAAAATTTGAGCTGCTGCCTGTAAGCAAAGCGTTACAAAAAATTTATTAGTTTATTTTTTTTTTAAATTATTATACATATTTAACTTAGTTTTATCAACAACCTTGTTGTGTTCTTTTAAGATAATAAATATTAAATTTTAAAAAATCAGAGTCCTCTTTAAAAAGAGGGAAAATATATGTCTATTATTCTATGCAGAGACGTACGCAGAAAGTGATTTTAGGGGGCAAAAAGGAGACAACCAAAAAATAAGTCAGTCCGGGCCCCGGTAATTTGTAGTGCCTTTAACGCCCTCTCGGCGGTCCGGCCTGTATGATGGCAATTTTTAGTTTTATTACTCCACGTGACAGTACTATACTTTGGCCTATGGTCAGCATACTTTGGCCATTATATATTGATAATGAATACCTAGTAACTCCTGTACTGTTTTTTATGGTGGGAACTAGGGTTACTGACTTTTTAACCAATAAAATACAATTTCTGTTTAGGTGTTTTTCTCAATTTATAGTAAACAAAGTATAGTATATCACTTATTTTTATTTCTCCAATTTTATAAATAAAGCCATGAAAAAATGTTCATATTTCATATTTGTATGATCGTTTGAATCATTTTGTCCAAACCTCCCTGTCTGAAATGCTTTTACAATTAACCTATATTCTCTTTTCCATTTTAAAAATCCTTACCAAACCTTTTTCTTAAATAGATTTACCATTTTAAATTAAATTTTCTTTAACAATATATTTTATAAAAGAAAATGTATCCAGAATATTTTTGGCATGGTGAAACTTCGCTTTTAAATTTTCTCATGTATATTTTATTTAGATTAAAGGATTTTCGTTGGCACCCCTGTTTTTATCTTTTGCTGACAGTTAGCCTGGTTTCATTTAATATTAAAAAGGGTTTTCATGACGTAATAAATCCTCATTCGGATGATGCTTTTTGATGGGACTAACAAAACCAAAAAAATATATATATTTAACTTCAACATTTTATTCGACTGTGACAGGTTCTGTTTAAATTATTTATATATTATATCACAAAACCTATTAAAATTAAATATATTATACAACATATTTTAAACATGATTTTGCTTGGAAAGTAGGCATGAGGAAGGGGGGAACGGTTAATTCGTGCTTAAAAGGTAGATATTTATGATTTTTTAGACGATATAATCAAAGTTTATATACCTATTAAACCTAATTGTACATTAAATTATAACAAAAAAATATTGTGTACAATTTTTGTGAAGGCATTTTAAAACATACGGTAATAACAGCAATTATTCGGAAGCGTCTCGAAAAAAAAGGTGAATTGCGTTGACCATCATATCTTGGTGCTGGATAATGTAAAATTAAAATATATAAGTTCGTTCATTGGATAATTGATTTTCCAGGTAAAGCTAGAAGGGTTATTTTTAAATTTCTTCTTTAATTTTTTTGCTTTTTGGGACCAGTTCAAGGGAAAACACGATTAAAAAAATCGACCTATTTGTTTTGATCCAAAATACAAATAAATATTAGGAAATTAAAAAAAGCTTTCCACCGTGCATCCCAGTTTTGCTTTGAGTATTTTAGCAAAAGAAACTTGTTCTAAAAAACGCAAAATCAAAGAAAGTGCGTATATATTATTAAATAAAGATAATTGTGTAGGATCAATTTCAGTTAATTTAAATAACACTTGGTTGCCTTTACTCGATACTGAAGCATCTTCAGGAAAACGAAAAATCAATTAACTCATCCCTTTTTTTATCTTGCAAATAATAAATACAACAGTTACTTATGTCACTCATGACACAAATGTCGAACTATTTTCAGAATTTGCAGAACTAAGCTTCAAATTTTAATAATTCCTTATTTAAATATTAGTTAATTTTTTATTTTTATTTTTTAACTTGACAATGGTCGCACACTTGCCACTGAAACGTCGTTTTTATTTAGAACTTTTGGGTTTTTGGGAGTTTTTTCTTTTATTTTGTTTTAGGCGTCCAGCCAGTTCATAGGGGTAAATAGGGCTGAACAGGGTCAGCTCGTATACTCCGGGACCAGGGCCGAAGCGGTCCCATTCTTTCCAGGCGTGTACCTAATAAAAAGACCATCCAATAAATAAATCCGCCTAACCAATATAGAGCATATTGTGACGTTGAAATTTTAAAATATACATCACTTGACGTCACTGGGGCAAATGTACCATATGGAACTATCTATTGGGACAATGAGACCGGTGGACCATCAACACTAACTTTACATTTTTAAAAACCAACTTAACTTATTGAACTAATTAAATTTAGTACGGGCATATCCCTAGGGATAGCCCGTACGGGGCTTAACTCAAACTTTAACTCTTTACTTGACTTTACTAACTAATAAACAATCAATCCCCGTCTTAAAATTTTGTTCTCTTTAAATATTAAATTTTTCAGTATTTGTTTTGCATTTCTAGGCTACTCGCTTGTTTAATGTTTTTGTTTTATTATTATAAGAGTAACCTAGAAAATTGTTTGATTTCTACTTTTAAACCTTGACACTTCACGTATTGTTTTATGTACCAAATTTCCCAATGTTAGGTAACCCAATTATATTTAAATTTCCCAAAAATGTATATTTTTAAAATTCCCAAAATGTATACTTTTTTATACTAGGTGTTCACATATGCCCCTTTCCTGAAAGCGTTGGACCCACAACGCTATTAGCAATGAGCCAAATTTACTTTAAACCCTTTTAAAAAAAATAGCAATATTATCGAAAAACGATAGTTCCATATAGCTTACAAATATTTAAAACCTAACATTATGTTACTTATTATAAAAATTATATTTATCGTAAATAATCTTAACGTTTTATTAAATTTTTTGTTTTTTCCAATTAATTTTTTTTCAAAAAAATGCACGAAAAAATGTAAAAATAGTTTTTTTCTAAAAATAATTCATTTAGGTTATATTTAACATTATGACTCTTTTTTTGAAATTTTAAAAAATTCTTCCGGATAAATTATCTAAAATAATTATTTAAAAATGTTCTAGAGATGTTTTTGCTGAAATAATTAGTTCAAATAAGATTTTAGCTTAATTGTTAAAAACCTTTTTTAAGCTTTTCTTTAAGTAGGTACTTTAAATAAATATAGTTTTAACGGTAAGATTATTTTTAGACAAAAAATGACCTAATTATTGTTACTCATAAATTGTATTTTTTTTTATTAGTCTTTAAGTTTACTAGATATTTACGTACTACACAAACAGCTAAATAAGCAAAAAAGTTTGTGTTATTTAAAATTGACCCGTTCTGTAACAATAAAAGTGAACTTGGCCTTGTCTCGTCAGCAAAACGTTGAACCATTAAAAAAGTAATTCAATGATTTATTTAATATACCAGTGGGAAAGAAAATAATTAACTATGTTTTACATGTACTATTAATTAGGTGACTTTTTTTCTATTTCATCTTTTGCCCTTTTTTAAATCTATTGGATAGTTTAAAAACAAAAAAAATATCTCTTACATAAAAAGAAAATCAAATTTTTTAAATATTTATACTTAGAAATTAACCTAATATTCCACATTTTTCTTATACTAGCCTTTATAAAAAAATTGCGTCCACCTTGCCAGCCTGTCCATGTCTTTGATGGTGCGTTCCATTGGCCATTTGTCCCGTACTTCTCCACGTACCATTGTCTGCCTTTCATTCCCATTTTCTTCTTCTACATCAGGTTACTGCAGCTTCATGCCAATTTCCCCATATCCTGAGCTTCCTCAGGGCCGCTTAACTGTCTTGTACCTCACCATTCAAGACCATAACTTCAGAGCTCTTCCCCATACTAGAGCTGCGGCTTCCAGTGCTAATGCAGCCTCATGCTGCTTCTGAACTCCGTACGTACCATACAACTTCGACACAAATAAATATATTTCCATATTCTTCTTTATCACCTCTGGCTAACTCCATTTAGCCATATTTCAAACTGAAGATATACCTTATCTTCCTTTTCTTGTAGCTACGCTGCTACCTCCTTGCAGCTACGCTACGCAACATATTTTTCCCCATTTTCGTCCTTTCACACACATTTCTTCTCCGGGAACGGGACGCCTTTACCATATATATGGTATTTTCTTCCACAAATAAACTGAGGGGTAGGAAGGGCGTACCATAAGCGACTTTTCCTATCGCTTCACAAAGGGGCACTGGAACTGGGGCGGGCACAGCTTACCATAACCGACGTTTCACAAGGTCACTGGGAACGGGGGCGCCTCCACCATATGTGACGTAACAAATTTTGAAATATACATACAGGGTCACTTTACGTCACTGGGCAAATGTACCATATGGAACTATCTATTGGGACAATGAGACCGGTGGACCATCAACACTAACTTTACATTTTTAAAAACCAACTTAACTTATTGAACTAATTAAATTTAGTACGGGCATATCCCTAGGGATAGCCCGTACGGGGCTTAACTCAAACTTTAACTCTTTACTTGACTTTACTAACTACTTATCTAATAAACAATCAATCCCCGTCTTAAAATTTTGTTCTCTTTAAATATTAAATTTTTCAGTATTTGTTTTGCATTTCTAGGCTACTCGCTTGTTTAATGTTTTTGTTTTATTATTATAAGAGTAACCTAGAAAATTGTTTGATTTCTACTTTTTAAACCTTGACACTTCACGTATTGTTTTATGTACCAAATTTCCCAATGTTAGGTAACCCAATTATATTTAAATTTCCCAAAAATGTATATTTTTAAAATTCCCAAAATGTATACTTTTTTTATACTAGGTGTTCACAATATCTTCAGTACTTTCGAAGTTATTATAGTCACCATCTTTAAAAACGTGCAATAAATAAATTTAATAACCTACCCCTCTCCCTCCTTAAAAGCAAGTCAAACCTGACGTGATTTTAAACAAACTTAGGACCTTTGGGCCATCCAATAAAGTTTTACCAATGAAGCTCCAATTTCTTCATCACATAAATAACCTTTTTCCCTCTTGAATAGTCTCAGTTATAGTTTCCATATTAATTTCTTATGATAATCTTTATGCTAATTTGCAACATAAGCGTAAACTGATTCCGAGATCTCTTTTGCAAGCTGCTCAATTAATTTTGGATTAAAGCATCAAAATTTTGGTTTAATTTTATGCAATCTTTATAACTTATTAGTTCATAAAAAAACTTTAGTGAAATATTACACATTACATTTATAGCCACAGAATATTTTTAAAATGTTGGATTTAAAATCAATACGCAAACACAAATATTTTTGAAGCAGGAAAATCTATTACCAATTTTAGTCCAGGCGGAAAACCTGATTTAAAATAAAAATGCCTTAGCAGCAAACTATTGATACAGTTTTTTAAGTGCATCATAACTTTGTAAGAAAAATACTTCGAACCAATATAATGCGTTAGGGGGTGAAGGGGTAAAAATGGTTTTTTGCAATTTCAAGCTAAACAGTAAATCCTAATAAACAAAATAAAGGTAAAAGTTGTCGATATTAAAAAGCCTACAACTTATGTCATAACCATTTTTACCCTAACCTCAAAAATTTTCGGGAAAGTAGAAAACTTTTAATCTTTTACAAAAATATTTCGATTAATCTGAAATTTAGAGCAGATATACTTTTATCATTCTTAATGTACTGTATTTTTTCATCAATAAATATTTAGCCGTTATCATGAAAACTAACTTTAAAAAAAAGTTGAAGATTTTCAACCGCCATTTTGACTTAATTTTTTCATTAAAAATGGTTCGATAAGGGCTTATTTTTTTCGTTGTTTTGTTAACTTTTATTAATTGCAAAAAAACTATACTTCAACTATAAAAATTTGAAAAAAAAATAAAAACACAAAATATTGACATTTTTCATTATACTCGTACATTGTGTTATTTTTGTCGAATAATTAATACTATTTTTTAAATTGTAATGTTTGAAAAATTTTTGAATTTTTTAAAAAGCTTTCAAACATTTTTAAAAGTGAAAGTTGGATTACAGGTATACAGTGTGACCCAGAATTGGTGTTACAAGAGGTCAAATGGAACACAATTTTTAAATTTTAAATCGGCATTTTGGGAAAACTGGTCGCATGATCCAAAACAAAGAAATACAAAATTTTGCTCCTATTGGTAATATACAGGGCAAGTTATAATTAAAAATATGAAAAATGACCTAGGGTAAAGTACTTTTAAAAATAAAAAATTGTATAAGTGAATGTTACAGAGAATATAATTTTACTTTAAAATTTTTAGTTAAAGCATTAAAGAAAAAAGTTTTTATTGTCAATGTTTTTACATGTTATGCACTTAAATAGGCAGACAACACACTATCGCGGAACGGGACAGAATGGAAGCGAACGGAAATTTTAAAGGCATATAACTAAATGGGAGTTCCTCGGTATTATATATAGTGTGATAGTGTGCGGACTCCCATTTAGTTACCTGTAAATCAATTTTTTATTTTAAAGTTTGAGTCAATTACCTGTCAAACTCAAGGGAACATGTGTATTAAAATAAAGCGAACTATTTTTGTAATGCCCACAAGTCTTTTTTGCAAAGGAATCAAACAACATTTGGTGTGGCTCAAAAATTTTTCATTTCGAAGTCATACCCTTTGCAAAATATTTTTTTTTTATGTGTATTTTAAAATTCCCATTTCTCTTAGTAAAATTAAATTGAATTAAAAATAAAAATAAGTACAAATTAAACAAGTAAAATTAAATTATTTAAAACAACTTTAAAACTTCTGATATTTTCTTATTTATAAGTTCTGTATTGACTTTTAGAAACAAATTTAGTTTTATTTTAAAGTTCCTTTGAAACATTTTTCTTGTAACAAATTCATGTGAGTGTTAAAACCCCGTTTTTTAATAAGGCAACTTTTTCGTCTTTCAGTATAATTGTTAATTTATAACACCTAAAGTATTTTTGAAAAAGAAGAAGAAAAACAATAAAAAATTAGGATATGGTGTCCTTAAATTTTAGTTCATTAGAATTTTTGCTTGTTAGATATTTAATTTTAAATACGATACTCGACGACGAAAAGTACCCAAATTAAAAAAGTTAAATCGGGACGACACTAGACGGACAGATTTGCTTTTAGCAAGGGAAATCCTAAAACTGAAATATTAATATAAAATACGGCCCAAAATGCAAATGGAACGTTATAATTCCGAGTAAAAAGTCAAACATAACGCTAAAACGGTGAAAGCGGAAATAGTATTTGCCTAACGCTTCTGACTGACGATTTCGATCCATGATGGCCGATAAATCAACGAATAGCCTATCTCTTAATGCCACATTGAATTATGGCTTAAAGGGGATTAATTCGTAATATGATTTATAAGTCTATATCATTAAATAAACAACGATCGAAGCGCCATTGTTGTTTGTTTGCGTTTAGTCGAGCAGATTGAATTTGTTGATTTGTCTGGGCTGAAAAGATCAATGTCAAAGTAATATTGCAAATTTATTGCTGTTTATGTATATACAATTTATTTCTTTGCAAATAAAACGTTTAAATTCGCTACCACTATTGATTATCGCTTAGTTTCTTTAAATAAAAGAGTATATAGAAATTTTTATAATTTTTTTTTAAATTTATTTATTTTAAATAAAAGGTAATTAACACACTTTTTAATGACATGTTTTTTAAAATTTAAACAATCTAATAAAATATAATTTATTTAGGTTCTTTTTGCTCACAGTAAAAATTAAATCGAATACGATCTAAAACTCTATAACCAATACTTAACGAGAAAGTATTCTTAACAAGCAGTCGAAAACATTCAACAAATTTGAAATAAAAAAAAACTCCTCGCTGATTGTAATTTTCTTGCACTTCAAGGTCGCATCTCTCGGGACACACTCCAACCTGGAGATGCAGATTTTTACTCAAGCCGATGTTATTTCTTTTAGAGTTAATTGAGATCACCAACCGCAGACCGGTTTCAAACTAAACTGCTCAACAAAAAGATCGTACCATTCAATTTTTAGACCCGTTTTCAAACTGCTGTAACTTCTTTAAAAATTAACTTATTTAAATATCTAAAACGGAGTATAAAACCGCGTTTCTTCTACCTTAAGCTGTATTGCATTTAGTTTCAGTAAGGTGAATATTATCATGATGTACAGGATGATCAATAGAATGCTGCAAAAAACAAAAAAATCAGAGTGTGTCCCATTTCAGTGGTAATTTTTTTTGTCGTTATAATATGGGTTGTTAGCAAGGTCATATCAATATCTCTAGACGTTTATGCCCGTTTTTAAATTGAGGACCTCTGGCTTGCGATACACCTCTAAACGTCAAATTTTGGTAATCAATTCATTAAAAAGCCATAACTGGAAAATGGATTGACGGATTTCAACGAGTGTTTCATATTCGGAAAGCTCATTTCATGTAGATTTTTTGTGTCCTAAGCACTTTTCGCTGGGTTATAATTTTATGAGTATACAGGGCCAACCAATACAAAAACATAGCTAATTTAGACAGCCTAAATATAGGATAAATTATTGAACGCGAAAGGGACCATATGTGTGTGTGTTCTGTTTTAAAAATGGCCAAGTTCAAGTTTGTGTGAGGGTATTTGGTGTTGTACACCATGATATACAGAGTGATCAACAAAGTGCTCCCAAAAAATTTAAATGTTTAATTTTGTGCCATTTGGATAGCAAAATGTTTTACTTATTAGAATAATATTGTATATAGGGTCTCCACACAAACTATCAGGAGACGGCTTCATGAGCGAGGACTGAAGGCGCGCAGGCGTGCTGCCTGCCCTGCTTTGCAGGCTACTCATAGAGCTACGAGGAGGCATTGGGCTGCAGATCATGCTAACTGGGGGTTAGCAGAATGGAGTAGATGCATGTTTACGGATAAATGTAGGTTCAATTTGTATGAAAGTGATGGAAGAATGTTGGTCTGGAGAGCAAGAAATGAACGATATCTGGAAGAAAACATGGATGCAAGAGTACCGTTTGAAGGTGGAGGACTGCTTGTGTGGGGTGGTGTGATGTTGAATGGGAGAACAGATTTGGTTATTTTGGTGGGAGAATCGATGAATGCTGAAAGGTATCGAGACATGTGTATTAGGGATATTGTTATTCCTTTTGCACAAAATTTTGGAAACGATTTTGTCTTGGTGGATGACAACGCTCGTCCACATAGAGCCAGAATTGTCCAAGAAGTCTTAAGGGATAACAATATCGAAAGAATGATTTGGCCTGCAAGATCGCCGGATATGAATGTGATAGAACACGTATGGAGTTGGATTAAAAGAAAATTGAATGACGGAGAGCATAATTTTGACAACTTGGATGACATGGCAAATGCGATAAGAGTGGAATGGAACGATATTCCCCAGGACTTCCTTGCAAGCTTAGTGAATAGCATGCCAAGAAGGGTAGAGGAAGTTAGGAGGGCTCACGGGGACCCACCCATTATTAATTTCAATGTTTTTTGTTTGTTTGTACCATAATTAATTCTATCTGTTGTTGTTTATTGAATGTTATTTTACGCAAGTGAGATTAAAAAACATTTTATCCAATGAGAATGTTTTATTTTTTAACGTTTAGTATAAAACATGTGTAAAATGGATTACTGGGAAATCCTAAATTTACATTTATCTAGGATTTTAATAAAAATGACTTGCAACAACGTCTAGGAATATCGAAAAACAATATTATTCTAATAAGTAAAACATTTTGCTATCCAAAATGGCACAAAATTAAACATTTAAATTTTTTGGGAGCACTTTGTTGATCACTCTGTATATCATGGTGTACAACACCAAATACCCTAACACAAACTTGAACTTGGCCATTTTTAAAACAGAACACACACATATGGTCCCTTTCGCGTTCAATAATTTATCCTATATTTAGGCTGTCTAAATTAGCTATGTTTTTGTATTTGTTGGCCCCGTATACTCATAAAATTATAACCTATCGAAAAGTGCTTAGGACACAAAAAATCTACATGAAATGAGCTTTCCGAATATGAAACACTCGTTGAAATCCGTCAATCCATTTTCCAGTTATGGCTTTTTAATGAATTGATTACCAAAATTTGACGTTTAGAGGTGTATCGCAAGCCAGAGGTCCTCAATTCAAAAACGGGCATAAACGTCTAGAGATATTGATATGACCTTGCTAACAACCCATATTATAACGACAAAAAAAATTACCACTGAAATGGGACACACTCGATTTTTTTGTTTTTTTGCAGCACTCTATTGATCACCCTGTACATCATGATAATATTCACCTTACTGAAACTAAATGCAATACAGCTTAAGGTAGAAGAAACGCGGTTTTAAACTCCGTTTTAGATATTCAAATAAGTTAATTTTTAAAAAGTTACAGCAGTTTGAAAATGGGTCTAAAAATTGAATGGTACGATCTTTTTGTTGAGCAGTTTATTTTGATTCTTATCAGTACGGTGCGGTGTAGGCGATAACAACAAGCTCCAAAAATCCTATTAGAAGCGAAGATGTCCATTAAACGTAGTAGTTTATTGTTCATTACGCCTATCTATCGGTAGTGTAAAAAACAGGTAAACCTAGGTTTATAACCAATACTGGTGTAAAAATCTGCATCTCCAGGTTGGACAGTGTCCCGAGAGATGCTACCTTGCAGTGCAAGGAAATTACAATCAGCAAGGGTAAGGAGCTTTTCCTATTTCAATTTTGTTCAATGATTTCGACTGCTTGTTAAAAATACTTTCTTGTTCAGTATTGGGTATGAACCTAAGTTCGCTTGTTTTTTACACTACCGATAGATGGCGTACTGGACAATAAACTACTATGTTTATTGGACATCTTAGCTTCTTATAGAAAATTTTTGAAGTTTGTTGTTATTGCCTACACCGTACTGATGGGAACCAAAATAGTTAGAAATCGGTCTGCGGTTGGTGATCTCAATTAGCTCTAAAATAAAGACCCTCGGCTAGTGTTACAATCTACATCTCCAGGTTGGACAGTGTCCCGAGAGATGCGACCTTGCAGTGCAAGCTGTGCAAGGAAATTACAAGCAGTAAGGAGTTTTTCCTATTTCAATTTTGTTGAATTAAACTCTATAATTTATTAAAAAATCTTAATACCTTACGTATTTGAGCTGGTTACACTGGAATGGACACACATAAAAGCCAACCACTCTATTTCTACGAAACTTAGTCGACTAAGGCCGCAAAAATGACGATCGGTCGCAGTCATCGATTGTCCTAGGGACCTACAGTACGTCGGACTTTTCTGGGACCAAATATACATGCAAAAAAATTCTCTATGTATAGACAAGTAGAAATAACATACCCTATTTATTCTTTATAAGTATAATAGGTTATTTTTTGGTCTACACAGCCCACTAAGCAAAAATAATAACCGTTTTTTAGTTGTCTTGCCGCCATTTTGAAAATTAAGACCATCTTGTGATACATCACTGGAAATAGATATTTATCACAAATTTGAATTTAGAAAAAAAGTGAGAACTTATATGTTTGCTGTAATGCTAGATGAATATAGATATTACATATCGATGTAAGGGTACCTTTGGTATAAATAGCAAAACATTTTTTTAATTATTTTTTTCTTACTGAACAAATATTGTCTTGTTTAGAAATTATTAGGTATGTTTAAAATTGTCATAACCGTTTAAAACTTTTATTTATAGCGATTCTTTTCTAGTCCAATAGAGATATTATATTTTTCGAATAAGAAAAATATATCGTTCATATTTGCACTAAAATTTTCCATTTTATGATTTCGATAACTGGAACGTTGGGTAAACAAAAGTGTAAAAGAGTTTCTTTATTGATTTAGGACCATTTGAAATCGCAAAAGCTTAAAATTTCCAACAGTATTTGTCTGTTTGTCTCTATTTAGATCGTCTCTGTGTAGAATGCTTTAACTTATTTAGAAATCAGAGTCTGTGTGTACCAGCTTTTAATTATAAGGGGAAATTTTAAAGGAGAAGAAGATTCGTATTAATTAAGTAATACCCAAAGATGACTTGTTTGTCAAATAAATAAATAAACAAATTTAAAAATATAATAATTTTACGTACAAAAATCACCGGTTTTGCTTGATTTAATGAAATGGCTTGGTCCGTCATGTGCCGATTTGGCTAGTATATTCCAGGGATAATTTTATAGACCAAAAAATCATATAAACATTAACAACATCTTCTTTAATTGTTTTTAGGAAAAATTAAAGCTTTCGAAGATAAAAAATTACGAATTAGATTCACACCATCCGATACCCATAACATGTCCATGGGTCTTATGGTCTTGTGACTGTTACACTTCCGATTTTCGGCACAATTTTTAAAAATTGCATGTTAATCTTTGTAGTAAACTTGTCCGCCAAAAAGTGACGCATTTGCCCAGTCCGACACCCGAAACATTTGACATTGGCAGGCCGGGAAAAATCATATAAACATTAACAACAACTTTTTTAATTGTTTTTAGGAAAAATGAAAGCTTTCGAAAATAAAGAATTACGAATTAGATTCACACTCCAATCCGATACCCATAACATGTCCATGGGTCTTATGGTTTCGTGACTGTTACATTTCCGATTTTCGGCACAATTTTTAAAAATTGCATGTTAATCTTTGTATTAAACTTGTCCGACAAAAAAGTGACGCATTTGCTTAGTCCGACACCAGAAACATTTGACATTGGCAGGCTGGGTTGAAGCGCCGCTTCCATATATGGCGGTATGAATGGTCGTCGTAGACTCGTCAAAAGAAACCCCTAAAAGGTTTTAAAAGTGATTATCATGAAGTCAGTTTTATAATATTAATAATTTTTGTGCTTTCTGCAATCTTTTTTCGAAAAAAGTTAAGTATTTTTAAAAAACCTACAACAAAAATTACACCGGTCAACCGCATTTTTCGCACGGGCTATACATACGTTATTTTTATTGCTTTTAGAGTGTGTCCAAGATAAGGATCCTAAGCAGGGAGTCTCAGTAGGTACCTATTGGAGATACAGCTTAGGTTAAATTAGGAAATAGTTGTGTTTTTAAAGCTTATTTACATGCCGTTTAAAAACTTGAAAAATTTTCATGGCCTGCTGAGATATTTGGCTAAAACGAAAATTTGACTATATGGATTTTATTTTTTTCTGACTTTATTTGAAGAGATATAAAAAAACTAATAACACTTTTTATTGGCACTTTTTAGCTATCTACATGATGGTATTTTTAGATTTTATACCCGACGTTTCGTTTTCAAGAAACCATCATCAACTTTATTTTTTATATGGCTCGAAAAGAAAGTACCCCCTGTATCTGATTCCATTTTTTAATACAAATTCAACGATGTATCACACGTCATATTTTAATTTTTAGTTAAAAGAAAAATTTCATTTTTTCTTTTTTTAAAGTTATTTTTAAGTAGGCCTTGCAAACAAATGCTTGACGTTAATACCTGTTACTGTATCTGTAACATAATTTAATATCATTATAAAATAGTATTTGTCCTTATTACCCTGCTTGTCGAGTTGTTGTTTTTAGAGCAATTGTTCTTATTGTTACTGTTGTCTCTATTATTGTTTATTGGTGAATAGCTAATATCTTATTGTATTATTACGGTCGAATATGCAGGATGGCCATTATAGCCATGAAGATAAGTTTGACATGCTAACATGCTACATTTTGTGCTGCAAAAATAAATGAAGGTATCATTTCTGCAGTTAATGAATTATGGTAAATACATGGACCTGGTATTTTAGTTTCTAAAATTCCACACCACATATTAAACCCAAAACGTTCTTGATGTTTCGATATTTTCTTAACACGCGGATTTTGTTGAGCCTAGTAATGCGTATTGCGTATAAAGACAACAGTAACAATAAGAACAATTGCTCTAAAAACAATAACTTGACAAACAGGGTAATAACGACAAATACTATTTTATAATGATAATTAATTATGTTGCAGATACGGTATTAGGTAGTCCAAGCATTTGTTTGCAAGGCCTACTTAAAATTAACTTTAAAAAAATAGAAAAATGCAACTTTTCTTTTAACTAAAAATTAAAATATGACATGTGATACATCGTTGAATTTGTAATAAAATATGGGATCAGATACAGGGTGTATTTTTTTTCGAGCCATATAAAAAATAAAGTTGATGATGGTTTCTTGAAAACGAAACGTCGGGTATAAAATCTAAAAATATCATGTAGTAGCTAAAAAGTGCCAATAAAAAGTGTTATTAGTTTTTTTATATCTCTTCAAATAAAGTCGGAAAGAAATAAAATCGATATTGTCAAATTTTCATTTTTGCCAAATATCTCAGCAGGCCAAGAAAATTTTTCAAGTTTTTAAACGGCATGAAAATAAGCTTTTAAAAACACAACTTTTTCCTAATTTAACCTAAGCTGTATCTCCAATAGATACTGAGATTCCCATGCTTAGGATCCATATTTTGGACACACTGTATACCTTGAAATAAGAATAAGAACAAAAAATAGTTCTAAATTTTCTTTTGCGTGTTAAAAATGGAAAAGTTCAATAAAATAAACTAAATAGGAATTGGACACAGAAATGATTTATTAAAAGATGCCAAATATCAAGTTATGATTTATTCTTACAAAAGAAGTTTTGAAACAAAATCCAAATATTCAAAAAATAATAATTATACTTTTCCTGTCATCTTTAGTGAAAGTTTCTCTTATTAACTCCCAAATATAGTCCCCCATTATGCTTTTAATATATTGGCCTTCGTAACGATTCTTAAATTGCATTATATCTTAATAAAAGCGTTTCCCATATTTAAATTTATCCAAATAAGTATGTAATATGTGCATCTTTATAGATATTTTACATCGGATGATAGAAAAATTCCTAATCATGTGAGTGATCAGCTCTTCATAATTTTCAGCTTTATGGTTTTCAAGAAAACCATGAATTGTTGCCATAAAACTGTTCCAGGCTCTTTTGCCCTTATTGCTAAGTAGCTGCGATAATATATTACAATCCAATTTTTTTCAGAGCCTACAAAGATTTCGGCTTTAATTTTAGAAACTTACCATCCAGAATGTATCTGCAAGACTTACATGACACATGTGGAGCCCATTTTTTTATCTTGATTTTAACAGGTGGATGATAGTAAGCTTGATATGCCCCACAAATCTGTAAACTTTTATTTAAATCAAACTTTTTCTCCCTTACTTCAATAAATTCGCCGCAAATATAGCAAAAAGAGTCAGCGTCTCTTTTACATATTCCTGAAGCCATTTTTTACAGCTTGATACAGTAAAAAAATATAAAATAGGTTATTTCCTGTAATATGCAAACACATACGGTCGCTCACTCACCAGCGATGCAAAAACACTACCCTCCCACTTGTACCACTCTTACGACAGCGATAGCCCGCCAAAAGCGACATTAATTGGGAGCAAAATAAAAATGGTCATATTGCTATAACTTCTTAAAAAGCAAATATTTTAATTTGTAGTTGCATTTTCTTATAATATATATTTGCCTATGTAACCAGAATATATTCAGTAAAACCGCGCAAAAAAAAATTGACCGGTGCTATGTTTAAAAAACTTTTTTGTACGTTCTTTTAAAATTAATGCTTGTCTGTATTTTCCATACATCTGTTTATGTATACAAATATTTTACTTTAATATAAATGTACATTTTTCTTTAAAAAAGAAATATTAACATAATAAAATATAAAAGAAAATTTGCTTCGTGTTTCAAATGCAATGTTTCTACGCGCTGAAAGAGAGTATTATTAAAACTTCATACAAAAGGACAGACACTTTTAAGCTAAATACTAACCTAATTTTTATGAAAAGTTCGTCTATGTAGCATCTGTTAAAAAGCAAAAAGCTCCAGCTCCATCGCGAATATATTTATTTACAAGCAACGGCACAAAAATCGCATAATAACGACGATGCCGCGTCGTACTACGCCTTGCTTAACTGGTGAAATATTTTTATGAACCTGTCACGGGGATCGTTCGTTTTTAAAATTTAAAAATGTGCTCTATGAATATTTGAGAAAATAATGGCGTTCGTAAATGGCTACAGCGTTAAGAGACCGATGCTTTTCAAATTTTATTAGTAAAAATTGGAATCCAAGTCTAATATTTAATCAAAAAGCCTGCTGACACTTTTGGTGTCACGTCACGACGCAGTCAATTCGACGTACGACAATTCGTCGCATGCGACAATCCGTCGCACTGTAATTCAACGCAGCAAAAATCGACGCTGAGAAAAATCGTTGTAATATTCAGTATGGTCTTTAATATTTGACATATGGTTACATTCATTGTTGTATCTAGGGAATTAGTTAAAGTAACGGAAATTTTTAACAATCCCAACCTCTATTTCCATGTCTGTATTGTATCCACGGATGCACATTTTTATTTTTCACAGTAACTGTTATTCAATCCACGGGTATCCGTGGAGTGAAACTACACTAAAAAGCACAAGCACCTTTAATCAGAACTAACCAGAACTAACTTTTTCTCTTTATGAGTCTAATTGAAACAACATTATGTCACCAATAAAAATTTTTAGAAATATGACTACTTTAATCTGAAAAATGTAGATGGGCGATTCTATTCTAACTGTGATTTACTGGTCATTAATTACGAATTTATTTATAAAATTTTTGTGTTAATTAGATATGTATTAACATATTTTAAACACCTTTTTTTTTTGTATATCCTAACTTACAATTCAGATAACTTGCAATAAATTACTTAAATGTCAGTACCGTGTTATGTCCATATCTAGAATTTTTCCATAAATTGTTGTTTTTGTTTACCCTAATAAATGATTTAATCGAATGATCCTATGCATCATAGTGTGTATAAATAAACTTACAAAAAACATACACTTTTTTTTCATTACCTTAACTTTACAATAAATTCCGACACCAAAACTTTTGCCTTTAAATTTAAACGAATTTTTGAGTGTAAGTTTGAGTGACTTAAGCCCCATCTACCACGAGCTTAGTAAAACGATTAGTAACCCATATTGAAAGTACGTCTCTTGTGTAATGTTTACAAACCTAACGTTGATACAATAATACAAGTTTGTGTCATTTAAGAATTAAATTTTATTATATTACTTGTCATTACCGTGGTAAAGATAAACTTTGTTAATTATTGATTTTTTTTTGCTATCCTAATTAATACATTTTTATACTTATTACTAACCTAAATTGTAGGGTAAATAGATATTATACAGTTCATAACCAAATAATTTTATATCTGCTATTTTAAATAAAAATGTCAGTAGCGTGTTGTCAGTACCGCGTAAAAAAATTTTTAGGCCCTAAAATTATTTTAATTAATAAATATATGTTTTTTTCATGCAAATGGCTTTTTACTCAAGACAAGGAAGCTTCCGGTAACAACCGACTATAAAAGTCGCAAAAATTACCAATAGTCAACATCAAAGAAATTAAAATAAAAACTAAAATTAAAACAACAAAAAGAATTACAACGGCAAAAATATAAAATTACATTAGCAAAAAAAAGGAAAACCAAAAATTAATTCATCAATTATCAGATTCAAAAAAGCGCGCTCGGCGTAAAAAACAAAATTTATGAAAAAAATATTTACGGTTACTGACAAAAAGAAGAAATTGAATTAAAAACAATTCAATTTGATGTTATTAACAACATAAAATCAAAGCAACCCAGCTTGCTATGGTAGAAATAAATGGATAGAGTAAAATTTACGCAAATGTTTAAGGGAAAACCAAAAATTATCGAGCGACAATAAAATACTTCTCATGAAAATTAATAACTTACATAAAAAGTTACAACGTTTAAAAATCAAGAAGTCAGAGGTTTCATCGCCTATATCCAGAGTTGATAAACCGTTCGTACTTCGCAAAAAAATTATTATTTTTCGAAGTTATGTTACAGCAAGACTGAAGAAGTTATAAATTAAAGCAGATATTGGGTGGAGCAATTAGTGAAAAATAGAAAAAAAAATAATTATTTTCCATCAGAAAAATGATTTTTCCAACATTTTGAAATGAAAATAAGGGTATTTGTTTTAAAATTATAAGTCAAAGAAATGTATAAACACAAATATTTTAGAACCAAAACCTTACGGTATATTTAGGACAAATAAAGGTACGTTTACACCAAATTTTGTAAAAAATAGTTGTTTTTGTAAAATATTGGTTTTTTAAATTTTTCACATAAATTGTGAGGGTATGTAAAAAAGCTAAATACAAAAGTTGTACATCTTTACATTGCCTACAACTTTGCAACTTAACTTTTTTCCATTAGGCTTGTAGTTTGGCCGGAAATCTAGAAAAACCGTATTTTACACTTTAACCGTAAAAGACTGTAGATAGTGGAAATTGCATTCCAATTTAAATCGTCATATTTCCAGAACTATTAAAGATAGATATATACTAATGTGGTATTTGTGTAAAGCTTTTTAATAGGTCCTTTTAATGGTGATGTAATATACAGGGTGTTCCATTAAAAAGGTTTCCTGAGTTTTTAATGTTTATTTTTGTTTTTTGGTAGGTTTGTTCCAGCAGAATGTTGCAAACAAGTTAGCAACAATCGTTACGCAGAAATTGTTACGAACATTAGTCAGAAATGTTGGCAACAGTTTTTTGCTGGAACGAAAAATAAACAAGGCTTGCATACTGCTTATACGTCAATAAAAGAAAGGTTATGTTAAAAATTTGTCAGTAATGTTTAAAGAAAGTTTGCAAACTTTCAAACAGTTTCCAACATCTTAAAACTACTGCTGGAACAACAAACAATTTTATTATGTTACAAACATGGCACTGCTGGAACGTCAAATTTGACGTGCGCAGAATCCGAACGATTTCTGACAGTCTGCTGGAACAAACCTATTATGTTAAAAGATAATAGATGAAAAAGTACCTTTTATACAGGACTTTTTTATCCTGTTTGGTTACTCTTAAAAGTGGATGGCAAAATACAAATAAAAACCCTGTACAATGGGATTGTCAAAATACTATGAAGTTATCGTCTATCATTTCGGAGACAATTAAATTTCTTTTAAGGGCATTTTTACACATAAATGCATTTTTTCTAAATCATTTATTTATTTATATATTTTGTTATCTCGCCCATTAAAACCTTTTAATATTTTATATGTATTATTTTGTATGTTGGGTCTCTTAATAAAAAGGTACTATACGAAATATGACGAAAAGAAGGGCAAAATAATGTATTTTTCGTGCGCGTTTTTCCAGCTATTTTGCCTGTCTCCAAGTATGTCGTACGTGATGATTAATAGGGCTGCATTTACTAGGGAAAATTGCTAGTTTTTTTCGGACGTTGTTCATTTACTGGAACGTAAAAGTTAACCGTTTTATTATAACTTAAAATAAAGTGGTTGTATGAAAATTGCATTTTAAAAACGGCGGTGTAGTTCTAGCTTTAATATTTTTATTTAAATAATAATTGCAATAAAATACATTTCCTTAAAATAAAAATACATACAAAAGAAAATAAACTAGTGTTTACTGACAATTTAAAGTAATTTAAACCAAAAGCGGATTGAATTTCTAAAACTGTTTTTAAAGTAGAAAGTTTCATTTTTTTTTGCTACATTACAAATATATTTTGGATTCTAATTTTTTTCTCTTAATAAAGTATTATAATTTTTTATTAGCAGTGATGTAACAACAACAAATACATATTTTATTCTGGAAGATTACGTTTAAACAAATACATATATATATATATATATATATATATATATATATATATATATATATATATATATATATATATATATATATATATATATATATATATATATATATATATATATAAATATATGGATTCCTTTAAGGGATATTTTTCTAATTCTTCTGTCTTACAGCTGCTAACAAGCTTGTCTAACAGCTGACGTCATTAAGATGTGAATCGAAAAATAAAAACTCGTACCGCCAACGACAAATTAATGACATTAAGAAAAATAATAATATAACCTAAAAATGCTAACTCCCGTTTTATAACAAAAATGCACAATACTTTCAATTGCAGTTGAATTAATCCTTCACATGGTCTCCCACACATACTATTGTTATTGTTATTGTTATTAGTACACATTTAGTCAATTTTTTTACTTTTAACCTCAAATTCGGCTATATTTCCCCCTCTTTGTTTTTCAACCTGTTAGACAGTGGTTAGTCATCTCCCGAGGCCGATAACAACCGCTGTGAGCTGCTGTAAGACTGACGTCATTGATTTGTCAAAAAATAAAAGTGCTTACAGCTGCTGTAAGCAGCTAACAAGGAAAATATCCCTTTAATGTTCTTTTGAAAAAGAAACATTTTTAACTAACCAGAACCAAAGCATAAGATTTCTGAGAAAGGATTTTATTTTGTTTTGTTTTTTTTTATTCAAGCCAAACTGTTTATATATATAAAAAACGTATAAAATGATGGTTTATAAACCATCGGTATAAAGGCATTTAATTTTCCATCGAAAGCCCATTTTCAATAAATTTATTATCAAAAATAAACATAGTTAAAAGCAGCGTTTTTAAGCCGAATTACGATTAAAAAAACATTTAAATATAAATTCGTATGCCTAATGGCAAACATTGGAAATGGAAATGTGGATATAAGCCCTATTATTTATTTTTATTTTTAGACAATTTCCCAGTTTGTTTGTTCAGTTCGTAATGAACCATAACATTTTATTTTTGAAAACATTTCCACATTTCCTTTTGAATATATGAAAGCTTTATGCTGAAACAGTTTGTCCAAATATGCCATTTTTAATATAATGGTTTGTAAACAAGAAATGCCAAAACTTCATTTTCTCATTAAAATAGCTGTTTTTATTGTTGAAATTAGATTTATGACGTTATAAACAGCTGACAAATTAATGTTGTTATCTTTAAAAGACCTAACCTTAAAACTTTATTAAATATTTAAAAAAAGTAATTAAAATAAATATTTAATTAGTGCTAAACTGAGGTGCCACAGAAAGCTTGTAAGCTATTGTTTTATTTTCCTTTATTAGAAATAGAAATGATACTTTGCAAAAAAGGTATAAGTGTAATTTTTTCAAAACAGATTTTAATTTAGAGAAGTTTGAAAAATATGTGTCAGTTCTTTTGTTTCGCTAACTGTTTCAAACCTGTTATGCTCCCTTTACATGCAGCTTACTTCCGCAGCAGTGAGCAGGAAATTGGGCAGCGCGAGTTTGGTTTGTAAACATGTTGCTCGCGCTCCCTTAATGGGCAATTTTTAAAGGAGGTCAAAGAAAGAGCAGGAACAGTAGCAGTGAGCAGAGAGGTCAGCAGTGATTGGAGTGGCCCTGTCACAACTCTCCTGCAAATGTGCTGGTGCCCCCAGAAAGATAGAAAACGCAAGCTTAATTAAAAAGACATCTTTTTATAAAGCTGGGAGCTGTAAGTGAAGATTCCTAGAGCCTGATGATTTTCCGTTTGGCGTTGCGCACAAGGTATTTTCCATATTGCGGAAATGCAATGCGCGCGCAGCAGTTTTTGAGGAGATGCCCTCAATTTATGCACAGCATCAATTTAAATTAAACATATTATGCCTTGGAATTTCTGGAAGCTACAAATTTTAATTATCCAGATTTTTCACCGATAAAACCCTGGAAAGCTTATGATGGGACATCGCGCATAAGTATGGAAAGAGGAGAGCTGGCAGTATGATGTCTGAAAACTTTTAACGCCATTAATCTGATAAAAAGATAAAAAAGAGCCTCATTTTATGTATGCACTTATTTTTGGAAAAAAAAAACATGCCATTTTGAAAAATTGTCTCGAGTCAGAGCTAGTTGTTGCTTGTTTATTTGTCGTTGTTAAAAAATAAAGTTACTACATATTAATGTATGCTTTTTTGTACTATAGGGTTAAAAAAATATTCTAACTATATTATGAGGGCATTGATTTATACCGACTTTTTTAAAGGTAACATTTTAAGATATCTTACGTATTATCTATTATTATTTAAATGCTATAGTGAAATAGGTTAAAGAAATAATTAGTAAAAAAAATCAACCGACAAATATACATATATTAGAGTATCATCAGAAATATGAGCCCAGTTTAGACTGATTTGAACAACTACCAAAGGTCCTTATATTGGATTAGACATGCGAAAATATTATCTTGACGGGTTCATCGCAGATCATTTCTAACAAGCTTAAAGAGTCTTTTGACTTGACTATTTAGGTTGTTATCTTACATCCTGTCTTCATATACCAGAATAACACTTTTTAAAAGTTTATTAAAGGAACGGTACTGTCACCGATCGAATATAGTTTTTCTGTAGCTGCTTCAGACTACTTTGAAAGCTACAGAAACTTTTATTTTAAAACGTCATTTGGAACCTATTTACAACCCTGTATAGGGTTATTCATTTAAAGTAAACAGGCCCTTATTTTAAACTTCCCCATACTTAAAAATATATATATATATATATATATATATATATATATATATATATATATATATATATATATATATATATATATATATATATATATATATATATATATATATATATATTTATATATATATATGATGATTTAATAATCTAATTAGAAAAACATTTGAAACAAAAACAAACGAGTAACGTATTTTTAAATGGAATACCCCATATATTTGTATATCAATGGATAGAGATTTTCACGAGGAATTCGGTGATTAAGGGGCTGCTGGGTTTATTTTCTGCGGTTCTGATGCAATTGATTAAAAACTGCATCATACTATAAGGATAGTTTCGCCTGAACAAACCTGGCTGCCACAGGTCACAGGTTTATTTGTTTAAGTCAAGAATTTTAAAAATACGTTTTCTACATTTGGGTATAGAGATAGATATAGCATATATAGTTATTTTTGTACCAAGGGCGTAAAACAGCACTTTTACGCCCGCGGCTGAAAGTTGTCGCCCGAGCTCCGCGAGGGCAACACTCAGCTGTTGGCGTAAAAGTGGTTTACTCCAGAGGTGTAAACAATTACTACGTTTTCATTCGGGATTCAAATAGATACGACGCCATTTTTAATTTTTAATACCTTACTGTTTTTATGTGCAGTATTCATTTCGATTTGAAAACGTTTCGAGGTTTCGATTTTTGTAAACTGTCACATCTGTCTATGGACACTCTAATTGGCCAAAATTAATTACTATTTTAATTTTCAATTAGAAATGTACTGTACGTATCAAAAAGAGCGCCAAAATAACCAACGCGCCCAAAAAATTTAAGGTTAGGTGTGGTTTAAATATGACAGTTTGGTTAGATGCCATGCGCAAGAAAAATCTCTATCCATTGATATAAAAATATACGGAGAATTTTTTTAAAAAATACGTCACTCGTGCGGTAATTTTTTTGTTTTTGTTTTAAATGTTTTCTGATTAAATTATTAAATCCCAAGGAAAAAATACACGAAATGGTTATATTTGTTTTTAAAAAAGTATAGGAAAGTTCAAAAATAAGGCCCTGCTTACTATAAAATGAATAACCCTGTACAATGTTACATTATTTAAAAAGTGCATACGAAACAACAAAGAAAAAAAAATTTTAATTATCTTAATGTGCTTTCAACTTTTATCTTACAAACTATATAAAGTTCGGGTATTATCTCGGAATAATATGTAAATTTTATAATTACAAAGCGTCGCGCAAAAGCTCTTCTATATTTTTCCAGGACTGATGCGACATAATCCCTTAAAAAAACAACAAAAATCACGAAAATCCCGTTAAATCCGTGTTTTGACGTTTATTTCAGTAGTGTATTTGGTGATTTGTGTTTGTTTTCTGGTGTGCATTTTTCTATTTTTAACACGCTTTTATTAACTTGGGTTGTAACTATCTATCTATCTATCTATCTATGTAACGGAATCTTTGAGCCTAATTTTAACCAACTTCCAGCTATTCGATTTCTTTGAAACTTTGCACACGTGTCAAGGACCGATGAAGATGCAATAATTTAAAAACAGTATCCCGTTATCTTTTTTGAATCGCCAGGAAAAAAATTCCATTATATTATAAAAACAACACCTAGGATGCCATCTGTTGGCAACATTTCAAACTTTGCTATTAAATGAAGAAGAAATTTTTTAGTTTTTACACAATTTGGTTAGTTGCACCATGGGTGTTCAATTTTTATGAACAATAAAAATGTAGGGTTAGTTGCACCATTACTTCAAGGATTCCATAATAAAAATTACATTATGTGTAATGTATACATAATACATAATGTGCAATTAATAAAAATTAACATTCTTTTTTTGGATCGCCAGGAAAAAAAAATTTCCTTTATATTATAAAAATATAAAAACAACACCTAGGTTGCCACCTGTTGGCAACATTTCAAACTTTGCTATTAAATGAAGAAGAAGTTTTTTAGTGGGTTGCAATATATTGGCAACGGTCCAAACATTGCCTGGATTGCCATCTGTTGGCAAAATTTCAAACTTTGCTACTTAATGAAGAAGAAATTTTTAGTGAGTTGCAATCTGTTGGAAAAATTTTAAAATTTGCCACTCTTGTTCATTAAAAAAAATTTCGCCATTTTGTCAAGAGTAGCAGAAACTAAAAAATGAAAAATAATTAATAGTTTAAAAAACTAAAAAACACGCTTTTATATGCAACCGAACTAAAAATTAGAAAATAATTTTTCATTAAAAAAATATTGTCATTTCATAGTAAAAAGCGTGGGGTGATAAATATATTAAATGTTATAATTATTATATTTGCAAATATCTATGATGGAAAAGTTATGAAAAAATAGTAAAATGCACCCCACGCTTTTTACTATGAAATGACAATATTTTTTTAATGAAAAATTATTTTCTAATTTTTAGTTCGGTTGCATATAAAAGCGTGTTTTTTAGTTTTTAAACTATTAATTATTACCTTAGAACTATGCTCGGAACTATGTAGGAGTCTTGGTAAGTATTTTCTTTTTATACAAGAGGCCATTTATTTAATTTGTAGTCAACTGGCTGGTGTGGCTTATTTAAAAAAAATAAAACTCCTAACGGTACTGTAAAAATATTGTTTAAGATGACGAAAAAATCTCTTAAAATTTTCAGCCCTTAATAATAACATTAAGAGAGGCATCATTAAAATTATTGATTTCTCAACAATGCTTGCATTTTTATACAAAATCTTGGAATCAGTCACTCCTGAACCTTCAACTAATCTATACAAGGTGTAATTTAATTAATGGCTAAAAAAACAGGGTATTATTTCTTAGTTTATTTAAGAAAGAAGAGTTCATAAAGTCATATGTCCCAAACCTCCTAACTTTCGAGATGCAGAGAATTAAAATTAAAAAAAAACATTTTTTAAATATCCTAACTATTCTTTACCCATATATGTTTTAATTTGGCAATATTACTATTATTAATAAGGGGGTAATCTATAAATAACTCAACCACCCTTTCCATAAAAAAATATTCCGTAGAAGGATCCAGCTGTTACATTGACATTAAGGGTTGTTAATAATATAATATAAAAAAAATGCCAACCCTGCTCATATATTATAGTTCTAATTTCATTACAATATACTAAACGGTTCAGATTTCAAAAGTGGGAAACGAAAGTTAGGTCCTCAATGTATGTTTTAACAAAATTAGGCACCTTTTAGATATATTTGAAGAGCTCCAAATAAAATAGTTATTTTTGTACCAAGGGCTTAAAATAGCACTTTTACGCCCGCGGCTGAAAGTTGTGGGCGTAAAAGTGCTTTACGCCAGAGGTGCAAACAATATTTTTTGTACGACTGATATTAATATACACGCATTCTTTGTAGTTAGGAAAAAATTTACCAGCTTTTAATGTTTCAAATTGTAATCAGTATACTTTTAACATGGGTTTAATTAAATAAATTGTTGTTTTACCAAAAAAAAATGGGGCTATATTTAATTTTATTATTGTTTTATAAATTTATAAATGGGGGCGTTTTTAATATTTTTTGCCCTCGGGCGTAAAATTGCTATTTTACCTATTTTAAATATTAAACACAACGTAGTTTAAAAACTAAGACGTTGAGGACATATGTTTATATGAAGTTTTTTTCTAATTTGCTGTTGTAGAATCGCCCCGTAAAGTTTGTCGGTTGAGTTACTGGACACCCTGTATGTATGTAGTTAATTTGAAATTGATGAAAACTTTGATGTCTATTGGTGCCTAAACGGTAATATTTATCGACTTTAATAAAGAGTACCTTATTTTTAGGTTTTTAATTGTCTATAAAATGGCGCCCCCAGCTTTGCGATATCTGTCAAAATAAAAAGTTATAATGTAAAAACATTTTACGTTTTAGGTAAAGTGCCCTCTGCCGGTATTTAAAAAACTTTTGTCTTAAAATTTTAGTGTTTGCAAAGCTCGATTTGTGTGCCAAACATCAACCGGATTGGTTAAAAAATAAATGCAATATGGCGAAAAAACCAAAATAGAAATTGAACTTTGACGGCTTGTAACTAAAAAATGAAGCTCTATACCCTTATTTTGTCAAGTAGAATCACCCCCATAAGTCTCGTGATCGATTTTTGAATCACCCTGTATAATTCAATTAAAGTCCTTTTAAACATAAATAATTAAATAAACAGAAAGAAAAAATAGTACGATACTCTTAAAATTATGTTTTATCAAAAATTGCGTTTGGTTTTGGAGCTTCTTGTTTATTAAAAACAAAACTTTTTGTTTATTACAAAAGACACCCACCAAATGCCTCTTAAAATCATAATACCTAAAAGTAAATAAAAATCCATCATCAGCTGTGTTATATACAAAAAGAATTTTTAAAACGTGTTCTAAAGGTCTATTTTCAACATCGCTGACAAGATTTCATTGTCAACTGTGTACTTTACAGAAAAAAGCTTCCGCTGATGTGATTTTAGTGAGAGATTAGTGACTTACTTCTAAAGTTCCGTGGTACTTCTCACAACACCGATGAGATTAATTCTTAGAAATGTGCATACAGTTTGGTTCATAAGTGTGTAACAAATGAAAACGATTTTTATTCATAATTTATCTGAAAACTCTATTTTTTAAAAAGGTAATACATGGTACCCCACTATATCAGTAAAAGTTGGTTTCAAATATACAGGGTAAGTTAAAAACAAAAGAAACATTTTCTTAAAATTTAATAAACTGAAACATTAAAATTTATCATTCACTATAGAGTGTTTGGCACTGGCAAAATGTCATAGCAACCTCCTGTTTTCTAGTAATAAAACTCCTACTTGCTTCTACCCTACTTAGTTTACTTACTGGTTTTATTTCTAAACCAAAAACTCGAGACCACAATAAGGTCGAGGTTTTTTTTAAATTGTTGTCCATGAAACTATTTGCCAAGCCAATCTTGCAATAGTATATTACATAACAAGTGTCGAAAGTGATATATTTCACACAAGTGGGAATGTTGTCGCACGAGGCAATAGCGAAGTTCGACAATACCACGATTGTGAAAATCACTTTTGGCACGAGTCATGTAATATACAATTGTCAGATTGGCTCATAAATATACATTTCTGAATAATAATAAGTAGAGCTTAGTCTCGCATGGATTAAATTAAATTTCAACTCTGGTTTAATGAGAATTTCATTTTTATCTTGCCAAATTTTTAGCCTTTTTCTAACAAGGTATGCATTATTTAGAAAAAAACCGCCTGGCATTTTGTAGTTAGGTTGAAATTTTACAAATTGGGATCCCTAATTGGCATTCGGAGCTTTAAACACTTTCACTGTTTAATGGGTTTCCTATTATTATTAATAGCATTTGCTATAAAATAATGTCTATAAAAATGTAAACAGTCTAAGCTATAAACTAATAAACCCTTAACATAATATTAGAATCAATATAATTTAAAAAAAAGATTATGTTTGTTAGCACTGGTAAGTCAAAACCTTCAGTTTGTTAAAATATACAGCAAATATTTTTTAACGAAATATTTTTATCTGTTATATGTATTTTTAAACACTAGTTTTGAAAAGTACTTTTCAACACTAGTGTTGAAAAGTGAATTTCAACACGCGTGTGATATTCGTTTTCTAAAGGATCAAGGAGTGCGTTTTATGCCAGTTTCATATGTGGTCGTGAAAAAAAATATTTGGGTAGTTTAATCGATTTGAATTTGTTCAGTGGTATTCGGCTAGATTATTTTCTCAAAAAACTTACACCAACAACAACAACAACACATAATTTTACTGATAATAAAGTTTGACATCAATGTTTTGATTTTGACAAATCAATTTTGACAACCAGTTTGAACGAAAGAATTTTATTTGTTCGTTAAACAGCACATGCGGTTTAATCACTTATTTAAGCAAAATGTATTTCTGATTGATCTATTTTCTAATAAGGGTAATAATTAAAATAATTTGCCCACGGCTCGTGGTATTGTTGTAAATGTCGTTGACAAAATTGACAAGCAATAAACTTTCATACAAATTAAATATTTTGCCAACAAATATTTATCCAATATAATATCATACGATTAAATGATAAAAAACATTATATTAAAAAAATAGCTGCCATCCATGTTTTAATGTTTAAAGAAGGTATTATATGCGCAATTTTATACAGGTTTAAAAAGTCTAAAAAAGTAAATACCAAAATAAAATATATTTTTTCTAAAACATGCGAAAGAGCTTTATATTTACTTCCTATATTTACATGGCAAATACTTGAATAATAAAATTCCTATTTTCTTAAAGTGTCAGAGGTCCCAAAGAAGGTTTTCAGTCTATGCTTATCCTGAATTTTATTTGCAATGAAAAATATTGCTGTTTGTTTTATACTATACCTTTCTGGGTTGTCTCAAATAATATGTTTGTCAATTTTTTACCTGAAAATAAAAAAAAAAACATATAATTACATTTAGAAAATAATATTTTGTTTTATTAGGAGATAAAGTGACACTTTTTATGGCGTGGTTGTAGGTTTGACAGATGAGCTTAGCGAATCCGGCATCTACAGCCATTAAAAGTTACTTTTTCTTCAAATAAAACAAAATCGTATTTTCATCTTTGAAGTATGTTTTGTACCAGTGAGTGACAAGCTCTATTTGGACGGCAGAAAACGCAGTATAACGGCAATATTTTCATTGCCAAGCAAATTCAGTGGCTGTACTTTTGAAAATGAGAGCACACGACCATTCAGTATTTGCTGTGAAACGAAAATATGAAATAACGAAAGAAACTGCTATTTACCCCATACTGTTGTTTTTGAGCAAACACGCGTAAACGCGCATATAACCTTCTAACAAACATTAAAACATGGATGTGGCTTTGTATGTGTTTTTATCATTGTCACCATATTCGCCATATTGGATAAAATATTTGTTGACGAATGATTTGTGGCCCGGCCAAAACATTGATGTCAGCACGTATCCAGTAAAATATTGTTATTGTTGATTTGATGCAGATTTTTGATAATCTGGCCAGCCGCAATTTAGTAATCGCAAATACAGAAATATTTTTCACGACCACTGAGCTGATCGCGCTCGCCCAGCAGGTATCACGCGCATCAGTCGCTTTTTCAGCACTGGTGTTGAGAATTCGCTTTCAAGCAAGTATTTTAAAAAACCCATATAACGAATGAAAATATTTCGTTAAGCTGCAACAGGCTGAAGGTTTTACCGACATGTCTTTTACGTTATATTGATTCTAATGGTATGTTGGGAATTTATTAGTTTATAACAGACTGTTTACATTTTATAGACATTGACACCAACGAAAATGTATTAATGTAATAGGAAACCCATTAAACTGATGGTGTTCAAAGCTCCAGTAAGTCCCCAATTGTAGGCGCTGACGAGATAAGAAATTCTCGACCAAACCAGAGTTGAAAACATTTGTCCATGCGGCATTGCTATTATTATTCGAAATCACCTTATGAGCTGAATCGACAATTGTATATTACATGACTCTGTGCCAAGTGTTTTCACAATCGTGACATTGTCGAACCTGGAGCGCATTTATTACCGCTTGTGTGGCTCCTCACTTTCGACACTACCATGGCAATATACTGTGCAGACAACGGCAGATGGTTCATGAGACAACAATTAAACCTCGTTTCTTCCTTGTGATCTCAGTTTTGTTTAAGCAAGATCAGTATGGCCAAACAAGTGGTCAAACAAGTGGAAATTTTATTACTAGAAAACAGGAGGTTTATATGACATTTTGCCAGTAAACACTCTGCAGTGGTGGTAAATTTTAATGTTTCAGTTTATTAAGTTGAAATGTTTCTTTTGTTTACTGTATGTGAGGAGTATATCAAAAATGAGGTTTTCAGGTAAATTATGAATGAAATGGAATTTCATTGTTACACACTTATAAAACTGTATGCACAGCCTAAATTAATCTTAAATGTTGAAATACCATTTTTAAGTAATATATTTCTGCTAAAAATCATCGGCGGGCTTTCCTGTCAAACCACGGTTGATAATCTTGTCAGCGATAAGCGTTGCTGGCTACGTTTTAAACCAACTTTTATGCTCAAGCTGATGATGAATTTCATTACTTTGGGGTATTATGTTACAGAGGTGCATTTGATGGTGTCTTTGTAATAGGCAAGAAAGTTTTGTTTTCAAACAGAGGCTCAAATGAAACGACGTAATTTTAAGGTATCGTATATTTTCTTTCTGTTTATTTATTATTTAAGGACTGTACAGGAGTAAAATCGATCACATGCAACCTGAAGGTATCGTTTCATTTTGGTTGAAAAGCATCGAGACCGATTTCTATTTTGTTTTCTGCATATTACGACTGACGCTGTCCGATTGTACAATCATTTATTGCAGAACATATATAACAGCACCCTTTAAAACTTGTCAAATCTTTTTGATATGGTGAATGTACGAGCACCGGCACATGAACGGTAAAAAACCTAAAAAACGGGTACTCTTCAAGCCAAGATCGATAATGCCACCGTTTAGGCCTGAACATCAAAGGGTTTTCATCATTTCAAGTGCAGAAGCTCGCCACCTTTGGGGGTGATCGACCTCATTTCGGCTTTTGAGACATTGAAAAACTTCATATAGCAAGCTACATAGATTGTGTTTGTATTTAAAATAGTGGAAATATTGATTTTACGCCGGTAAATATATTAGCGCCCCATTCGCAGGCAACAATGAAGTGAAATAATAACCCATTTTTTGGCAGCTGTTCTTTAATTAAACCAATGATGCAGCTGTACTGACCAATTTGGCTGTTAAGCTGTGTTTACAGCTTACGAGAGCTAGATCTTATAATAATCAGTCGTACAAGCTATTGTTTGCACCTCAGCGTAATATTTGCTGACTTTCGACTTATGACATAAAAGTAAACGCTTGATCACAAAATATTCTTGTTGGGCTATATATCTAAAGGTATTTATTTGTTAAGTATAACCATTGATTTAACTTTCGTTCCCACATCTATTCATTGTAATGATATTCTCTCGAGTTATTTTATATTATGTTATTGGCAACCCTTGTCTCATGGCTGGATCTGCACGGAATATTTTATGGAAGGATGATTGTACCCAGCAATGTAATGTGTGTTACCAGTGTATGGTGAAATGGTTAAGGACATTTAGTGTTTTTTGATTTGATTCTCTGCAGCCTCTTCGAGTGCAGGAGGTTTATAACGCAAATAAACCCAAGAAATAATACCTACTTGTCGTGTAAACTATGGAGTGAAGGACGGGAAGTATTGTTCTGGCAAAAAAATACCCAACATTGACGAAATCAATATTTAATGATGCCTGTAATGTTGGGGCTGAAAACTGAGACTTTTTCGTCATCTTTAAGTAACATATTTTTGCCGTAATAATCAGCAACTT